>BLJB01000242.1:0-131294 GCA_013423325.1 Usnea hakonensis | reverse complement strand
ATCACAAGGATGCTGGCTTTATGCAGGCATGATTTCGCCTACCCCCCTAGCGCCCTTAAAGTACTTTACTTACTCATTTTCACCCGGAAATGCACCATCCTGGGATATGCACGATTAGGGCTAGGGCTTTCCCCAGTAGATAACATAGGTATATTCGAGCCTCCTACCTTGTTATTCTACATATAATTGAGCTCTACAGTCGGTAATATGACTGAGAATATTACGACCGTACACTATATTTGCGAGTGTTCCAATTCTAAAATCATAAGGCAATATAGGGCTAATTACTACTCCAGATAATCCTAATAACTTCCCCCTCGCATATCGCTGTCTTCAACTTAATGACAACGTCATTATCCAACACAGGTAGTCCGATACTATAAGATAGGGGGGTAGGTATGCTCTTGAGGCCCAGGGTCTCTTTTTGGGGTAGAGAAATGGCCATATGAGAAGCATAAATTACCATGCCTGAAGCATACAAATGGCCATGTGAGAAGTATTCAAATTACCATGCCTAAAGCATTCAAAATACCATGCCTGAAGTATTACCATTGCTATTGCAGAGAGTATTCATTGCCTACCACCAAATTTGGGTGGGAAGCCCTAACCCTAATGGTGCATATCCCAGGATGGTGCATTTCCGGGTGAAAACGAGTACCTTAGGAGAATTTGCTGCGTTTGTTTAACGTGTACAATAAATCATCGTCTTAACACGGTACTACTTATATTTTACGGTTCAACTTACTTAAGTACTTAAGTAATCGCGCGGTCACCAGTCTTGGCCAACCGTTTCCATCGATGACCTCGACGCGATTTGATTCTATTCACGTAAAGCTTCTTTAAACTTTTCGCGGAAGTTGGCGCGTCCAGTTCTTCCAAGAGTCCTCGACTGGAAGATTTGAAAAGCTCCAAGCATGCCATGAGCGGCACTCCTCGCCTTCGTTCGGCCTATCCGTCCACCCCTGAACCTAGGCAGAAGCAATATGTCCATGGCGCGACCTTCACGGGGTCCCAAGTACCACGGTCTCCCTTACCGCCAGCCACATCGCTCAATGCAAATTCTCCCACACCAAAGATCCCGTCTACTTTGGTTGATGCACCCTCACAGAGGCTCTGCGTTGCGCTCTTTTATGTTTTATTGACTATATGGCGACTGTACGACTATTTTGGACTGGTCTCCGACGAGGCAGAGTCTCTTTGGATGTTCATGAAATGGCTTCTTATTGACTCTGCTTTCCTTTACGGCTTGCCCGAATTGGAGATTCCCTGGCTTCAGTGGTCGTCCTCAACTACTACGAGTCTGGTTATATTGCATTCAATGCTCAATGCGCTCCTTATGTTCCGCATACCAGTTCGTCCAGCCCTCCGCCTGAAGAATTTTGAGAGAATAGGTTCTTACATGTCGTTAGATTCCCGTTACATCTTGGTTCTTAGCTTTTACGAAAGTTATGTATGACAGAGAACTTGCAGTTTCAGAAAGAAGTGTTAAACCAGCTTCAATTTTGCACAATGCGTCCTTGATACTGGGAAAACAAATCATCCACATACTGCCAGAAGGGTACGTTTGTATCCGCTTGACTTTCAGCAGCTTCACTGATTGACTCTAAACAGCTCTGCAATGCTGAACCCAGATCAGAACCCTTTCTGTATCGGTATTACGGAACCGTCCGTCGACCTCCCTATCCGCATTAATCAGACAAATCCGATATCCATCGAAATACTCAGGATCGACCTCGACACAAACGCAAACGAGACTATAGTTGTGTCGAGCAAAGAGATCAAGAAGCTGAAGCGGCAGGCAGACAAAATTTTTGCGAAGAATGATCACACTAGCCCCCGTGTCCTGCATTACACAGTCAAAGAGACTGGCCTATACAGGCTCGAGAAGGTACTTGACGAGTCAAAGCTCGAAGTTCAGAGACGCCTCTCGGATACACTTGTAGTTCAATGCCCGAGGGCAATGGTGAAGACCACACAGCAGGACAAATGCAGAGGCGATCTGTCGGACTTTTACTTACAGGTGGAGGCAACACCTCCGTTGAGAATAAAGTATAGCAAGACGGTGAATCGGAATGATGAAGACCGTGTTCTTCTAAGTATCCATCCGGAGAACTTGATTTCGCCGTTAGCTCGAAAAAGAACTTCAGGTACTTTGGTCTCGCTTGATTCGCCGGCTGACATAGACGTCTCTTGGGCGCAGACTCAGACCATCGACATCTCGCTCAACGAGTCACTTGGCGTCAGCGGAGGCTGGCAGTACCAGATTGATGAGATTCAGGATGTTTGCGGTAACGTTGCGAATTATTCAGACATTCGCTCGTCGCAGTCAGGGGCACTGAAGTCCTTGAAGGGCCATCAATTGGAGCAGCGATTCTCTGTGCACGAAAGACCTCGGGCCGCATTACGTGAATATGATTCGCAGAACCCCATAAAGGTCGAGAAAGGGAAATCGATTGTGCTTCCAATTCATCTCAGCTCGACCGGATCCGGCAAGCTCGAAGACGCACCATATGCGGTTTCCTATCTCTTTACTCCACTTGAAGAAATACTTCCGGACCAGAAGCACTCTAGCGCAGCAACGCTCAGAGAGTCAACCGTCCTGGATGCGAGTCGTGGAGTTGAAGTCCGTGAGCCAGGCCTGTATACTCTGCAGTCTGTTAGCACTAGGTTTTGTGACGGGGAGATCATGGAACCATCATCTTGTTTGCTCCTCAACCCTCCCGAGCCAGATCTCACTATGAGCTCCGAGATCATTCCCGACAAATGCGCTGGCAGCTCAATCGGCCTCTTAGTTGATCTTGCGATGTCTGGGACTCCACCATTCCAGGTTCATTATAGTATCAGACGACGTGGAGTTGGTGTTACTCCGAAAATCGAGAGAATTGATCACCTGCATACTCAGCTTGAATTGAAACCTTCGCACGCAGGCCACTATACGTACCAATTCACCGGTATAAGTGACGCTGTGTATGGCGATCCTAGATCTCTAAGGCACAAGAATCTGATTCTGGAACAAGGTCTCAAACCCCTTGCCGCTGCACGAATTCTGGACGCGCAACCGAAGCGGAGAGCTTGCATTGAAGAACCATTGAGCTTCGCTATTCAATTTCTAGGCGAGGCGCCTTTCAAAATCGAGTATGAGACTTCCAACCACGGTCAGCGCCAGAAGCATATAACTCAGGAAATTCACGATAACATCTACAAGCTTACTACCGAGCCTTTGAGAGATGGTGGTGAATTTACACTGGCGTTGATAAGTATCACGGACCGATCGGGATGCCGGATCCCTCTTAAAGAAGAGGCAAAGGTGGACGTAGGATTACAGAGACCGAGAGCTTCATTTGGTCACCTGGAAGGCAGGCGAAGCGTTCAGGCTCTCGAGGGCAAGAGGATTCATTTACCCCTTAGGCTACAAGGTGAATCACCGTGGACTGTTGCCTATCGCAACAGAGACGCCGCTGTGGCACAACTGGTAGAAACGACGTTGCGCGACAGTAACGATCATATCGAAGCTACCACTGAGGGTACATATGAAATCCTTGATGTCCGGGATGCCCACTGTCCAGGCACCGTGGACATGTCTAGCAATCTATTCAGCGTGTCCTGGATTCCCAGACCCTCGATCGGAATATCAGAGAGTCCTCTCGTCAAATATACCAGGGGGACGTATGTGAAGAAGGAAGTCTGCGAAGGCGATGAAGACCTGACTGAAGTTTCCTTTACTGGAACAGCTCCTTTTAACGTTGAGTATGAGCAACGCCACAAGCCTGACCACGGCTCACAGTCTATAAGCCTCAAGAGGTTCAATTCTGGCTTGAACATGGCTTCGCTGAGAATGGAGACTTCTGAAGCTGGAACATACGAATACAAATTCTCGAAGTTGGGAGACACCTCGTACAACCACAATCCTCGAAAGTTCACCTCCTTAACAGTGCGGCAGCTTGTACATCCTAAGCCATCTGCTCGCTTCACGGAAGCCGGCAAGACGTATAGATACTGCCAAGAGGAAGAAGCGGGTGGCGAAGTAGTCCCAATCAGCTTGACAGGCTTCCCTCCGTTCCATCTTGAGCTCGAAATCAAACACCTCGCCAAGTCAAAGCCGGAGCTTATCAGTGTTCCCAACGTTGAGACGAATCGTTACAACTTGCATATCCCGCATAAGGTCCTTGCACTTGGAACCCATGCTGTTGTCATCCGTAAAGTTCAAGACTCTCGTGGCTGCCAGCGTACCATGGACTTGAACGCTCCGCATGTGAAAGTCAGTGTTGCAGAGATTCCAAGCATCTCTCCTCTAGAGGACCAGGAACATTACTGTGTTGGGGACCGCATCACATACACTTTGTCCGGCACTCCTCCTTTCAGCGTCTTCTACACCTTCCAAGATCAAGAACGCAAGGCTTTGGTTCCTTCAATAGAGTTCAGACGCATAGCAGAAAAGCCTGGGATCTTTATCGTAACAGCAATTAGTGATCAGAGGAGTACCGACGCCTGCAAAGCGAGAACGAAGATCACGAAGGTGATACACGAAATGCCTAGCGTCAAGGTCAGCAAAGGAAGGACAGCCACGGTAGATATCCATGAAGGCGGCGTTGCCGAGATACTATTCGAGTTTGGGGGGACGCCACCGTTTCATTTCACGTGAGTTCTCCATTATCACTACTTTACCATGCTGATAAAGCGCCCAGCTACACGCGTAGTACCACGCCACCAAAGGGTAAGAAATCAGAAGTACTAGAAACCAAGAATGAAATCTCTCATGAGTACAGCAAGACAGTTCGGGCTTCAGACGAGGGAATTTATGAGGTGGTCTCGATAAGAGATAGATATTGTGCTTTCTCCAAGCAGAAAGTGCCTGACATTTCGGCCCAGAAATTATTGACCAACAAATGAGTCAATTCAGGTCGAAAGGTCATTGAGTCGAGTGAGTAATATAGAGGGCATTGAAACAATGTTACAAGAATCTGCCTGAATCTGCGAGCATGGTTAATATGAGACTTATGAATTCTCATTAACACCTGCATTCATTGCTTCATCCTTCAAAGCCTAATGTCTATACGTGACACCAATTCCCCTCCAAGCGACGCAATATCATGTAGAGTCGCAGCCTTGTTGATGTCGAGCTGAGAATCCTCATCGATTGACTGCGCATTGGGCTTCGTAGAATACGGTAGATTCACTTTCCATGGCCTCGGTCCCGTCTGCGGATTCCAGAGCCCGGCAATAACGGAGCCGCCATGCTCGCCACAAAAGAACAGAATGCTGCTGCCATAAATCGCCCTCAGTTCGCCTAAGAAAATTTGTACAGGATCAAACCCCGAAAGAGACTGATCCGGATTAGACTGGACTTGAACATTCTTGAATGTAGCATGCCTCTCCTCTCCACTATTGGTTCTAGTAGATCTTGGATTGAGTTGAATGACGAAGTCATAATCCGCCGTGGAAGCTTCAAAGAGCGCTTCTGGCTCGAGATTCGTCCCCATTTCCTTGATGATACCACACGCTGCCTTCGCCAGGCTTGTGAACCGAGCCGCTACGACCTTTGACCCTCCTGTCTCAGTCCATGTAGTCCCACTTGGATCCAGATTCGAAGCTGCAAAAATAGAAACTCGATTCATAGCCGGGTCAATCTTTCTCCATGCTTCGAAGCGTAAATTGATAGCTTCGATCTCTGGACTAGTCATTTTACCAGTGAAATCTACAATTAAAGGTTCGCTTTGCCATTCCCACTTGGATACGAACGATAATGTCCTAAGGAAACCTGTCATGACACTGCCAGGGACAGTCCAAGGATAAGAATGTACGAATGTTCGGACGGTGAGAAGCTCGATCAACTCGTCGCTAATGTAAGTTGAGAGCATGTGGGAGTCGCGCCATTTCTTCATCAAGCGCATGGAGGGCGACAGAAGTGGGAAGCGCGTGCTCATCGTGCGGACAGCCTGGGTATATATGGGCGCTAGAGTGAAATCGCGTTTGTAGGTCGAGAGTGCGGACGCTATCTCTTC
Source organism: Usnea hakonensis (assembly GCA_013423325.1). Lineage (NCBI taxonomy): Eukaryota > Fungi > Ascomycota > Lecanoromycetes > Lecanorales > Parmeliaceae > Usnea > Usnea hakonensis. Next base: position 125,292 of record BLJB01000242.1, on the reverse strand, counting down.
TCGGCTGGCTGCAGCGTGTGGGGCGTCTTTCAAGCCGCGCTCAAGCAGATTGAGTTCGCGCTCATGATGAATGCGAAGACGGAAGGCTACGCCAGATGGGCAATGAATGTCTAGAAAGGCGATGTTCAAGACTCTTTGGCTGCAATTTTCTAGTCCCAATCGTGCTATCAGGCCATTGGTTGACTCAACCAGAAGCTCGCCCATTTTAAGTAGAAAAGCTATCTTTGCCCTCTGGACGGCTCTTACATCATCGGGCCACCGAGCGGAGCCCTCAAACTGGACGCAGATACTTGCTGGATCAATTGGACTTTGGGAAGGATCGGGAGCATGAAGTTTCAGGGACGAGTATCTCAGCTGGGGGTCTGAGGCGGAGATTTGTCGAATCTGGAGCGGTAAGCCTTCAAGAGCCCTCAATGTTTTCTCTAAGCTTCCGAAAGCACTCATGACGGGTTGGAAAAGCGCCAATGGATTTTTGTTTGCTGCGTTCGGACCAGGAAGCAAGCGATCAAAAGAACGTCCAATGAATTCGATAGAATGGATTGCATACTCGCCGAGATGTCGTCCAATAACATACGTCACTATCTGCTTGAATACATTTTCTGTTGAATCGGAATTTGACCAGATCAAACTTTCCAGGATGCTGCCGTCTTTGAAACGCCGCAGCTCTGCCTTATCGCCCCAGAATCTGCGAAATTCTGCAGCAGCCAATTTTTTCTCTGCAGAAGGACCTCGATCGACAGTGCGACTCTGATTCTCAGGGTCAAGTAGCACTCCTACCTGGACTTGATAGAGATCCTTCGTTGACCTTTGTGGCGATATTGCGTCCCAAGCGCGCGTCGGTGGTGGTTTTATATTTAATAACTTGATTCTGTCACCGAGTCCCGTACTTAAGACTTGGTGTACTCTCTGACAAAAGTAGGATTCGGCGCCGAGGGCGTCTGCCGTCTGCGCTGCTAGTCTCGACAATTGATTTGTTCGGATTATCATGACATGATCAAATCTCTGCAGCACATCGTCGACTTTGGTTATGAAACAAGCATCGAATTGGTCTGCAAGCGGATCGTTGAGGAACCTCAGTGTCACGCCAGCCTCATGTTTCAGTATTGCATATGACCAGGGCGTCATCTTAAATAGTATGTTTATGCCTCTTTCGCCATCGAATAATATTGGCCTGTCATGATTGACAAGAGTGATATTAGCAGAACGCACGAAAACAGGGTTCGCTACCATGTCCCTGAGTGACAGATACTGCAACATTGCTTTGAAAAGCTGATAACTATCATAGCCGAGCGATAGTTCTGGCCGTCCTTTAGTGCCCCCCCCTTGCATAAGTAAAGCCATGGTGCAGGCCCATTCAAACGGTCCGAAGCCTTGTTCTAGGCCACGTTGTCGCAGCCAAAGGCTGCCAAGTTGACACGCCTCAGAGAAGCCATCTGACTGCAAAGAGGACGTATGTAGATACCTCAGATAGGCCAGGGAAGAGCACTCTGACCTTAGTGACGCATTGTAGAATGGCGTTGGCGTAATGAAGCTGCCGTTCTGAAAAGAGACCCCTCCAGCTGCTGAACGAATGCAATTCTTGTCCGGCAGCGTTCGGGAAATAGGAAATAAACCTCCGTCAGCAGCCAGGATAATTCGAATCGAGTATTTTGATGTTGGACCACGATCTGCGACCCATGAGCAACGCTATAGTACTCCGGATCGTGGCTTATTACCTTGGAGAGGAGTGATAATGGCTATGGGCTGCAGCTCATTGTCATTCTGGTACGAATAGTCGACGTCATATTCGTTTTCCTGGGCTTCCCTGATACCACTGACAATGCAGGCCAAGTAGTAAGCCCTTTTTTGAAAGTATCTATAGTTAAGATAGTCTTTTTCTTGAAAAATGTGCTTTTGCATGGATTAGAACCGAGGGACAAGTAAGGGCAAGCCAGGGGTCTCACCGATGGCATAGTGACCGCCAGATCGACCTTCAATTTGCCCCCAACTTGTATAATTGTCTTGCGTGCATAACTGCCTACGACGTTGACGTTCGCAGGCTTGGAATAGGCTACTGTGTAGTTTGCATCCTCTGCAGGTCGGGGTTCGGGGAAGGGGATTCGAAGTTTGTGGGAGTGAAGCTGTTCGTACTCCGCTTCGAGTATCTATGCGAAAGTCAGAAAATTCACGGACTTGATAGCAACGAAAGACAACGCTGCATACAAGTTTTGATTCGCGATCAGGGATACGCTCTATAATACTCTTGAGGTCGTGCAGAGATTTCTTCACTTGGCCGATACGTCTTTCGTAATCAGGTCGGGCCTTTGCTAGCAGCTCATCCGCTTTGAGTTTGAAAATGTTCGGGTCGTATTTACCGCTCTTCCCCAACGTTGCTGAATTTACTTTTTCCTGCAATCCGATGTGACGGCTTTGGATAGTTCCAGTCTCTGAGACAGCCTCACTCTCCTCACCGGATGAGTTTCGGGACCAATTTCCCGTTGTATTTTGCGCAGAGTGGTCTTTACCATTGCTCCTGGAGGGAGAAGACGTCCTTATCTTCTTGAATGGAGGGGGCGCCATGATGGGTTGACCTACACCCTATCCTCTATGAAGCTGGTACGTTAGGCGAAATTCTCTTTCTCCCATTCGTTCTTATTGAAAAATGAAAAGGTTGACCGCCTTGGCCCACCGCGTGGAGTCTCGTGGCATAGATCCGCCGGACCGTTCCGTTGTCCATCTACAGTACCTAAGGTAAGTATGTAAGGTACGTAATAATAGTAGCAGGGTAATGTAATACACTACCTTAATTACTTACGTTCTTTACGGTACTTTAATCCTCCGATGTTCGGGCCTCAAAATACAGATACTCACAATAAAACATTTGTATTTGTTTGAACACACACTGGCTTTAGAATTTGCAATTTTCTCTGTCTCAAGCTCAACTCCATGCACAAATATGGCTCGTACCGCTACAGTAAAGACGATTCCCCACGAGGTCGGCGAATCAATCCCTCCCAACACCGCTCATGTGAGTAATTTTCTGGATTTTCGTGATGTTTTCTTTTCATACCTTCGGCATTGCTTATTATTCTGCATGTCACAAGGCAGTAAGCGTTTCGTTACCAACATGGAAAGCCAACGTGGGCTACGAAGAGGGCGAAGATTGGGTATTGAGTAAGATGAAAACCGGTTACCCTCGGTATGTGATTCAACCTCAAGTATGCTATTTGAGTCCACCATTCTGATCGTCCTGCGTCCTAGGTTTTTCGTCCACAAGTCCATAGAAGCTTTTGCCACGGCAATCATACAACGCCACAGCTCCTGCAGGGACAAAGCGTTCTTGTTCCCTTCTCATGCTGTTTCAGCCAGATGCGTTCAGTTTTTGAGGGACCATGTTCCGTCTCTCACGGCCGAATCAGTGCGGGTCCTTGATCTGTATCCAAACGTCGGGTTGCTAAACGGTGGTGGTATGTCCGATGGACTATCCATGAACCCAATTGTCTCCGCTGTCTTGTTTCCACAAGATCATGCCAACATTGCCAAGCTTTTCTGGCAACATTCAGGCGACGGCATTTCTAGTCGACGAGCCGAATACTGTCATAAAGCTTTTAGTGACGGCTATTTGGCTACAGATGGGGCCACATGCCAACAGGTCAATGATTGTAGCTCCCTGTCCCCAAGCAAAGGGCCCCGAAGGTACCAAAAGAAAGACTCTACGGACATGTCTGCACACAAGACAGTCGATTTTACCGGCGCCCTTGAAAGAAGAGATTCAGTGCAATTCGTTGAAGAGCGTTTTGGTAGGAACCTGGACGTATCTCTCGCTGCTAATGCTAAGCTCGCGATACGAAGGCGTATTGCTGGGGCGTTGACCTCAAATGTGGATCTACAAGAAGCATTGGAGATGTCGAAAGCGCCGACTCGCAACGCGGACGTCGAGGGTTTCTCGGAGGACGATGTATACCTTTATCCTTGTGGCATGAGTTCAATTTTCAACACACATAGGAGCTTGATGGCTTGCAGGGGCCTTAAAAAAAGCATTAGCTATGGGTAGGCACTCCTGCCTCGTGATAACGATTTAAGGAAATCTGATTGAACGCAGCTTTCCGTATATCGATACTCTAAAGATTCTAGAAAAATGGGGCCCCGGCTGCTTGTTTTACGGTCACGGATCATCTGCAGACCTTGACGACTTGGAACGGCTGTGTGAAGCTGGCGAGACGTACCTTGCTCTTTTCTGCGAGTTTCCGGGAAACCCTCTACTAAAAACTCCTGACCTTCGCCGCATTCGATCACTTGCCGACCGTTACGATTTTGCAGTGGTTGTAGATGAGACGATCGGAAATTTCATCAATGTACATGTTTTGCCCTACGCAGACATTGTTGTCAGTAGTCTGACTAAAGTCTTTACTGGGGAATGTAATGTGATGGGTGGAAGGTGAGATCTTCCGCGGAGATAATGAGGACTTCCTAACAGTATAGCAGCCTTGTCCTTAATCCACAGAGACGATACTATGCTAAATTGAAAGAAATTATGAGCCAGGATTATGAAGACAATTATTGGCCGGAAGATGCAATTTATATGGAAAGAAATAGTCGAGACTTTGTGTCCCGGATTGACAGAATCAACACGAATGCAGAATTAATATGTGAGAAGCTGATCGCCGCTCCAATTGGTACGAACTTAATTGCAATATCGGATAGAATAGCCTGACAAGTTGCATAGTCAAGGAAGTGTATTACCCCAAGCACAGCGCGACGCGGGAATTCTACGACCAGTGCCGCAACGCCAATAAAGGATATGGAGGTCTCCTTTCAGTCACGTTCAAAACTACAGAACAGGCCGTGATCTTTTTCGACGAACTCCAAACCGCTAAGGGCCCAAGTCTAGGGACAAATTTTACGTTAAGGTATTATCCGGTAGTCTTGTGGATGGATGTGCGCTGATTGGTATAGCTCGCCATACGTGATACTGGCGCATTATGGCGAACTCGAATGGGTAAGTGGTAATTTTTTCAGGCTCTGGAATGAATGCTGACAGCCGCAGACTGCTCAATTTGGGGTCGAGGCGGATTTGATTAGAATTAGCGTTGGTCTCGAAGATTCTGAAGACTTGGTCTCTACAATTGAGCAAGCACTAGCCGCAGCGAGTAAGCTGAGGGATTAAGGAGCTTTGAAGACAAAGGACGGCCTTGCATTGGATCGGATGCCCCGTTCAAGATGCTAGGAGCCTGACAATGAGTAATCTTAAGATATGCAGGAATCTACACTAGCAGCTCAATTTTGAGTGGTTGAACGGTTCTTTGGACAGCAGGTGAAGGCCTTCGAGCATAGAGCTGTTGTAGAAAAACTCGCTGTTATAATATGGACAAGGGAGAGAACCGGTGGGCCACGCAACAAAGGCAGGAGGGTCTGGCGCCTAATTTGGAGGGAACGACAGTTGGGTTTGCCCACGTTCCGGGTCGCGCATCCTACACTCGTATCAGCAAACGGACAAACTATCGTTGACATGGAGATATATATACTTGACAACTTTCACGTCTACGTCCGCTGGGGAGACTTTGCTCATCGACTGAGGCGTTACTGATGAGGTGTTTAAGTCAGCAGTCACCCAAAATGAGCCAGCATTGCGGTTATTGAGCCTTAAGCATGTTGGATGACCTTCTCGACTTTTCTCAGAAAACACAGAGTGGGGGTTTTATCTTACTGAGGATGAATTGCTTGCCGCGAGATCCTCTCGCAAATCTGATCTGTGTCGAATGTGAACTTTGGCCGGAGAGGTGTAAAGAAGGATTGACCATACCATCATGTCCATGCTGACATCTCTGTTGACGCTATCCATGAAGACGTCACTGCTGCTCGTGAGCGTCGAGCATTTATCAAGGCATGGGACAACTCACAACTCATCGAGGCACCGGATGGGAGCCCCCATAGCTTCGAGGAAAGTCAGTCAATGAGAGAACAAATACAAGATGTGCGAGCAACGTTTACCTTCCCACATAGAGAGTAATAAGCAGATGGTGGAGAAAGATTTCTCCCCACCTGACAACCCTTTCGTGTCACGCCCTTTGGCTCGGAGAACATTCCCGTCAGGCTCAACCTGTCACTCCCTCTTAGCATGGTCCCCATTGACATACGAATTTGGAGAAGCCACACGATCAAGTCTAGTTTTTTCTCTTTGTGATGGGCCAGCAGCTTGCCTCGGAACCCACGTTCACTGAGCAAATAGAAAAATTGAACCCTAGCGCGACTGGTGATACGCTTCTGAAACTTCCTCCACCGATCTTTTCGATTCACAAGCGTGAGTTTTAAGAGCTTAGATGGGCTGTCAGCTATATATCAACGCCAGTAAGACTCGGGGTCATTGACCTGTGCGAGTTCTTCGATACTTTCAACCTCCGCTTTCGCCTGATTAAGGGCATTGAGAACTCTCACTGCGTCGGCAGCAATCTGTTGTCGGCTACCCCCCACCCTATCAAAATGTCAGAGACCGTTCTCTAAGTCTCCTGGACACAATTTGATGACTTACTGCTTCTCAGCGGCTTTCAAGTCTTTACTGAGTTTATCCAGTCTAAGGTCAATTGAGTCGCCGGTCTCGCCTTCGTCCACAGGCACTCGAGGGCAGAAATCATTTGCTTTTCGTGTAAACTCATCAACGCGCTGGGACTGTTCCTCACGATCTCTTTCGTGCTGTTCTCGTTCTAATCTTCCCGACTCGACAGACTCGAACGCGGCGTTCTTGTCGCGGAGTGCAGAAGACCTCTGACTTACGCATTTGTTTGCCTTGGTCTCTGCCTTGAGAAGTTTTGCTTTAGCGTCTTCGATAATGACATCTTTGCTCGCCATTCGTTCTCTCGCGTTCCTTAGAAGCTCGTTGTTTTTGTCTTTGGCGACAATAGAGTCCCCATAAGAAGACTCATGTGTGCTCTTCTCCCCATTAGCTTCCTTTAGCTGATCTCGCAGGACATCTAGGCGACCTTCCTCGACAGCATCCTGGTCCAGGGCATCCTGTAATTCATCTACGATATTTTCGGCTTGCTGCATCTCTAATCTCAAATCCTGTGCGTCCCTCTTGTGTTTGACAAGAGCCTGCTCACACCGAGTAAGATTCTTTTGCTTTTCTTGCGATCTTCGCTCAAGCTGGTTGAGTTCTGCTCGAAGACTTTGAAGCAGGTCACGTTGGGAGCTAAGAATTTTAGTGACTTTGCGCTAGGTATGCTCATGGCAGGCTTACTTGATCTGGTACTCAATATCAGTCTTCATCCGCGGAGGCCCCCTATATGCCGGAATATACGACTGTGACAACCCCTGACGTGCAATTGTGTCAGCAATATTTCTCCACCGCCAATTTTGCGAACTCAGAAGCGTCTGCCGCACTGCTTCGAACCATGCCTTGCAGCGGCATTACATTACCAAGGGGACAACCTACACCACCGTATCCGTAATTCATTCTGAGACCTTCGCCCGTCTTCTTGGTTAGCGTGAAACACTGTTTCACGTTTGGTAGCCTTGTGCTGTTCATTGTATCAATCGCAACCCCGCGATTCTCTATGAGAATGCTTTGATCAATGCTTTGGCCAATAATGAGCTGTTTCCTTGCCAAATCGTTATCAAACTGGCCACGCGTCAGCAAGTATCTGACATACAATGCGTCTTTGCTCACATGTAGAACTTTCAGCGCCGTGTCGAAACTGGGATCTGGCTCTTTGTCCTTGGTGTCGATGGCGTCGTTGTTTCCAATAAATATTGGGCATGTACTACGCGTATCAGCCGCATGTATATATTGGGACTGAATGGCTCGAATGTCTTACCATCCAACTTTCCGCATTATGCCTGACAATCTGAGTTGATCGTCTTTGCTCGTGACAACAAAAGAGTTCAGAGCTCCACCAAGGGATTTCTCGAGAATACTAGACCAAAGGGGCTCAAGCAACCGTACATGATTGGCGATCGGCCCAACTGGTCGCTCCTGGAAGCTATTTTCCTGGCGTATAGCACTGAGAAGCCTGGACATATTGGGTGGATATGCTTGTTGTTGCTGGCCTCGGTCTCTCACTAGACTATTGAGCCCCTCTTCGCAATTTTGTACCTCGATTTTCTTTTCCTTGATCGGGCTCTGAAATTCTCTGTAATCCTTTTCGGCACGATGCCTGCTATCCTCAAGACCGGGGAGCTCGTTCTCATGATCTCTGAATCGAGATTTGGCGGCGCTGGCTTCTGCCCTCTTTTCTTCAACTTCAGCACGCCGCAAATCATGACTCCCGCCGTCAGCATCGCTGAGCCTTTGGTGTTCTTCTCGGACAGCGTTCTCAGCTTTTTTGATCCTTTCGCCTGCAGCCTTGATTTCTTCTGATATCTGCCTTTGCTCGGCCTACAAAGATAAATCAGTAAGTGAAGAAATCATTGGCAGAGAAGAACTACATGTAGCGCGAGGGCCTCGGCCTTTAAATTGTCGAACTCCGCCTTCATTCGATCCTTGTCTTCTTGCAGAGGTGCGAGAGTATTCTTTGTTATTTCCAAAGCTTTATGTGCATTCTCGCACAGTTGCTCTGTCTGGCTAAAAGCTGCACTCAAGCTGTCAGCTTTCATTTCTGAGGCTGCAATCTTTTCGTCAGTCCTGATGAGCTTTCTTTCATATACAGCCAAACTTTTCTCCTGTTCTTCGACCTGAACCCATGCCATCATTTCGCCAAGACCTCGAATCCTACTTCGAAGCGTGTCTTGCCTTTCCGACATTGCTAGTAAGCTTCTTGCCTTTTGTGCTCGTTCTTCAAAGACTTTGAGGTCTTCCTGCTTTTTCCATAAGTCTTGATCGATCGTGTCGAGGTTTTGTTCGACAATGAGGTAATCTCCATCCAAATGCTCTAACTGGGTTCCCTTCATGAAAAACTTATACTTGTCGTATGGTGTTGAATTATTGAGGAATTGGCGGGCCATGTCCTGCGTCAAGACGTTCATGGGATTATCAATCTGGAGTGCAAAGTAGTCGCAGATCTCTTCTAGATCACCTTTTCTTGTTGAGATCAATCTTCCAGTCGAGCTCTTGAGCTTGAAGTTGCTGCTGCCAGAACGCGAGAAGTGTCGCTCGACAATGATAGCATTGCCGTAGACTTCTTGCTGATACGCGCTATCACCTCCATTTTTTATTTTGACGCTTAGAGTGGAAGACCTGAGCATGTTAGCATTGTCGAATCTAAGTAGAACGATCTGCATACTCCTCTCCTTCTTTGATAAAGCTCTTTAAAGATTGGCCACGATTTGTGGCCGTTGCTTTCCCTCCGAGACATATCGTAATTGCTGTCAATACGGCCGATTTACCAGATCCGTTGCTGTCACGGTTTCAGCATTACCTCTAGTAGCAGAAAATGGTAGTGTCAATGTGTGAATTAGAGCGGGAGACCCTACTGCCCAATGATGAAATTGATAAGTGGACCCAACCCGATCTCAAGATAGCCATGACACATAAAATTGGTGCAAGTGACTGTTTCAAGGATGCCGTTCTCTGCGGCTTCATTGTCCAACTGCTTCTTGTTCCGCAATTGAGTCGCCTGTATCTCGAGAAGCTCCTCGTCGGACGTCTCGTCTGATCCCGCATCGTCCGCATCGTCCGCATCGTCCATATCATCGTAGGATACACGTAGCTTCTTCCTCTGAACATAGTAAGTCATACTACGCATTTGCGCACAAGCGTGGAAGAAGACCAACCGAAGCTTGTTGGAGATTCGACTGAGCGCTTGCGACTTCGATGATCTCGGTGTCTCCAAGATCTATGACTGATCGCTGTCGCTTCATCGGCGCCATGGTGAGGCGGAAGAAAAAGTGACTTGCTGTGTCGAATTTGCTACTCCGTACTTCTGGTGTGAGACTGGAGAGGTACTGTAACAAAAACGCGGTTTCCTCAGCGGAAACGCGTCTCAGGCTGGCGTGCCAAGGAGCGGAATTGGGCCGAGGATTGATTGAGTTGAAGCAACACTCTTGCATCACTCACTGTAGAGCTTTCCTTGTTGAAATGCTCTTTCGCACACGGTGTTTTGGATTTGAGGGAATATACAGTTACGCAAAATTTCTGGGCCGCTCCATATCGGGCTCAGCAAAACAATATGATGACGAGAGCCACAGAGAGGCAAGGACATGGCTTGCAAGATTCAATACAAATACGATACCGAAGAACATCTGCGAAGTCACTTTTAGCCGATCGTCAGGCCCAGGAGGACAAAATGTGAATAAGTATGGCTTTGACCGTCCGCCTCTACAAGTGCCCCTACAACACTAACAAGAGCTCCGTAGAGTAAACTCCAAAGCGACTTTACGCATTCGCTCCCAGGACTTCATGCACTTGATCCCTGAGATTCTTCGTCCCAATATTGAAGCATCCAGATACTACGCCGAGAACTCAAAGTCTTTAGTCATTCAGGGAGACGGAAGCCGCGACCGAACAAATAATGTCCAGGAATGTTACAACAAACTACACGCACTGATTGTCGTTGCCGGAAGAAATTCTGTCAGAGGCGGTACCTCGCTAGCGCAAGTCGAGAAGGTCAAGAACTTGTCTGTCTTGTCTGAGCGCAACTTCTTAGCGGTTTGGCTAACCGTGCGCAGGCAGCGCAAGGAAAACAACATACGACTGCTGTTTAAGAAGACGCACGGGAGCAAGAAAGCTGCTCGTAAACATCATTCATTAAATTCACACTTTTGACGTTTTAATATAGTGAGATATTTCGATACTCTGATTCATTTGGCAACACGCCGGGTAGTTCTAGAAGTGCCGACTGTTGTCCACCCAGCTCACATTGGCAAGCTCACGGCTTACGGGAAAGCGACTCTACCCTCCAAGTAGCCATCTGTATTGCCTTTCGAAGATCGGTGTCAAGCTCTCTTTCCTGGTACGACAGCATCCAGACGATGATTTGTTGGCCAAGGATGCTTTTAGACCTTGTGGTCTCTGGGGAAGTAGTGATTGGAGTCAATGTCTCGAAAGCTTTCTGCATGCGGTCCAGGCAATGTACAAAGAGCCCCGGGAATTCTGAGGACGAAACGGCAACCCCGAGCACAGGCTGCTGAATCCAACGGATCAAAGTTCCAGGATTCTCAGGGGCAATCCTACGCAGAGTGCCCATCATGTGCGAAAGTATGCTTTGTTGACACGGTGTCCCCTGAAATTCGGCGATCATATCAAAGAATTGTTGGCATAGCTCGTTGCAATCCTTGAACTGCTGCATCGCCGCATCAAATATTGCCATAGGTATAACTCCTAATGATGCTGGACTTGCATTCCGTCTTTCCAATACCTCTTGCTCCACGCCATCACTTTTTTGCTCCGCTAACATGATGTCCTCGGCCGTAATAGCAGGAAGGATGATCATGTCATCGTGATCGTTCTCTGAAATGTCTCTACTCTTTCCCTCAACCTTCTCCACGTCGAGGCCTAAGATTCGCCTCCTTCCAGCAATCTTAGATACATGTATCATCTCTAATTTTGCATACTCAATCCATAATGCCGTGCTATTCCGACAAAGTCTCAGGCCTCGCTGCATGTAGCTCCTGGCTTCCGCTATGTCGGCATCTCTCATTGTGGCAGCGTAAATCCATAGTTCAGGCTTTGTAGGATGCAATCTCAAAAGACTCGTGAGTATTTGCGACACTTTCTTGTTCGACTTTTGCCTCTGAGCGAACGTAGCGTATTGCATCCATAGCCCGAGGTCCCCGGGAAACTTCCTGGTAGCACGGTCGAGGACGAAGAAAATGCGGCGCTGGCCAGTGTGATTGCTGGTCTTGACTCCCAATCTTTTGACACGCTTTCGACGAAGGGACTCCAAGTTCATCTCATATTCCGCGAACCGAGCATAATCTTGCGGCTTTGATCCCCGCGCATTAAGAATATGCTCAAAATCGGAACGTTTTCTGGCAATGGAAGCAATCTCTTCGCTGGTGAATATTGCCTGGCGTGAAAACTCTTGCAGCTCAGGCACAGACTGCTCCTGGAAGAATCGGACTTTGTCGCTCGCCCCCGCCATTTTCAACCACTGGAAATCAAACGCTAAAGTGGGTTGAGGGAGAGCATCATCAGCACTTAAGTAGAGTAAAGTATTTTACTTTTACATTGACGTCGGTCGGATGCGCTGCTATCTTAGCCGAGGCTGCTATTGACGACGCCATAAGCGCGCGGGCGTGCTATAGCCGCAGGCTCGTTGCACGGGACAACCAAGATAAACAAACACGATAGAAGATAATGCGACGAAAGAACGAAGAAAGCAACTACCATCAAAGACATCTTAACTTATGGCGATCCGCGTAGTTGCCCGCATCAGACCACAGCAACTAAAGGAGCTCGATAAAGATGTAATAGTGTCCACGGCTAGCAGCAGTGACGACTCAATTCAATCAAACGAAGTGAAAATACCGAATCCTAGGAATGAAAGAGAAAATTTCACGTTTGTTTTCAGCAGAGTATACGATTATTCAGCTACTCAGCAGCAACTGTTCGACAATGAAGGTTAGCTAGAATTCAGGCTCGGTGAATTCACTTCCTGACGATTTCCTGCAGTTGCGCCGACTATCAAGCACCTCTTTGGGGGATTTGATGTTACGATATTTGCGTATGGGAGCACGGGGACTGGAAAAACTCACACAATGAGAGGTGGCAAGAGTATGGCTGAGAGGGGCATGATCCCCCGGCTGTTGTCAGGAAGTCAGTGTTCTCGAGCTAGTTGAAGATCCAGCCATCTAGTTCAAATGCTGACGCCGGGATCTCTTTCAGTATATCGGCGGGCTAGAAAAGTCGTCAAAGAATGTGCCGAGGAAAACAACGTGGAGATATTTCTGTCTTATTATGAAATCTACAACGACAAAGTGTTTGACCTCTTCGAAGCCCCGGAGAAACGCTCATTGACAGGCCTCCCAATTCGGGATAATGGCAACAAAGCAGTTGTTGTGGGCCTAAGCGAAAGGTCATGTGATAGCCTCAAAGACTTCGAGAAACTCTATGATCAAGCAAACCTGAACCGTTCCACGAGCGCCACAAAGGTAAGAATTCTCTTTGAGACCAGTGACATTGACAGTATTGAAACCCATATAGCTGAATGCCGTCTCTTCGCGGTCACACGCTATTCTGGCAATAAAGCTAGCAATAACCACAGGGGATCAACTCAGAACCAGTACGGCGTCTGCCATTGATCTGGCTGGATCTGAAGACAACCGTAGGACGGAGAACCAGAAAGAAAGAATGGTAGAATCCGCCAGTATCAACAAAAGCTTGTTTACACTCGCCAAATGTGTAGAGGCTATTGGTCGACAAGACTTGCGGATACCAAACAGAGAGTCAAAGATGACAAGAATCCTAAACCTTGGTACGTGCACATTCGGGAACAAAAAGTCTCGCTCTACTATCGCTTTGCCAATCGCAAGGGGAGCAAAGACTTTTGGTAGCCCTTGGGGCTGTTTCAATGCTAAGCTGCTTACATTTGAGAACATTCGCTGACGTGCAAGTAACGATAGGCCAGAACAATAGCCTAACGGTAATGATACTGAATTTAGCCCCTGTGAGATCTTATCATCAAGACACCCTGAGCTCATTGAATTTCGCGAACCGAACGAAGAAGATTGAGGTGCGGGAGATTGAGAATGAGCCTGTTCTGAAAGGCTGCACCCGTGCGGTACCGACGTTGACTGGTGCAACAATACAGCGACAACCATTGAGACCGCTTGCAACTTCCGTGCATAATAGTGCCGTCCAGACGTTGAACCCTCCCAACAAGCAAGGCAATAGGCAAGCCAAATCTTTCTCTGTTTACTCGGACAAGGCTCGGCTTCCGAACGCGGTTCGCATGGAAACAGTCAGACGATCACAATTGAAACGACCATCCGATCCATTTACTTCCAGCTCACGGCCCCGAAAGAGGAGCAGCCCAGATCGCATGCTGTCCAGACCTCACCCTGTTATTTCCAAAGAAGTGATCGAGAAGATCATAGAGGATAAAGTAACTGATATCTTCAACGCTCGAAGTTTAGACCAGCAATCGATTGCCCCGCAGCCGATAATTAGCGAGGACGTCCAGAAACGGCTAGAGCTCTTGGAAAAGAAAATTGATGGCAAGGACGACGGTAGGGAGCAGGGTCTGACATTCTTGCTTATGGCAAAGCAGCATAGTGTGAGAGGAGAAGATTCAAGTGCCCTGAGAATGTACACCCTAGCTAAGAATTACTTCCCGGATAACAAAAAACTGGATCTTAAGATCGATAATCTCCGAGACAGGATAAACCAGAGAAAGATGGAGGGACAGCGAAACGAGCCTAGACTTGCAAATCCGGAACCTGCAACCAAGAAAGATGGATATCTGGTTTATAGGGATTGCAGCGCTCGTGATACGCCTCCCTTAGTACACAGTGTCTCGGAATCGAACACTTGGCTCAAACAGAGAGACGAGGGTCATGGCGGAAAGATTAAGGCCCAACGGATCGCTCAAATTTCGACACTAGGTATTGCTACGGACATTCCAAAAGTCAGGCAAGCCGACAGCATTCACGAGACTGGAGAGTATGATGAAGACAATGGCTACGAATCAGACGGAGGCTTCCACTATAAAGCGACGACAAGGCAGAAAGGACCGAGAATGAAATGCATACACGATGAAGAGCAAACGCCACGAACGAGGCAACTGTTGGAAATTGTAAATGCACGCGATGTAAACCAGATCAAGCTGCTCAAAGGAGTAGGGGCAAAGAAAGCGGGAACAATCCTTGAAGCTCTCTGCGGTGCTGAGAAAAATGCATCGAGCGAGGTTGTGGTTGAGAGTCTTGATGAATTAGGGCGCTTGAGAGGAGTTGGACCTAGAACTGTGGAGAGCATGCGGATGGGCCTTCGATTCGTGTCGGCTCTTGAATAAGACCATCACAGGGACAGTGGGCAGCTAGCTTTAGCACTGTTATTACACTAATACAAGAGGCAAACCCGTTGTTATTGCATAAGGAAGGGAGTCTAGAGGACAAGAGCCAGGTAGGATTTGCTGTTCTAAATACGAAGTCAACAAACCGAAATTTGTCTGCAGAAGCTGGCATTCTCCACCCGAATACGTTACGAGTGCATTACACCGACAGCTGCATGGAGATTTACATCGTGTTGGGTTCAGCGTATAGTTATCCACTGCATATATTTCTAAACAAATTCGGTGACACAACAAGTTCATTGTAAAGTAAGGTACCTTATGTACAAGACGGGAGTATCCCGGAAAAAAGTTTAGCCGCGGAATAATGTATTTTATACAGTATTTTGGCACAACGCTCAAAAGTTTTCAGGCCTCATCAAAATCCCGTTCACCTGATTCTCCTCATACCTAACACCAGGCTTCGACCTTCACTTGACACATTTGATAGAGCATTCTACCAGAGCATTACACTTGTTGATGGGACCGGCTGCTATTCATAGCCTCTCACAACTTCCTCTGAATTCTTCCCTTCCCTAGCCTGCTGGCTCACATTCAAGGAACCGCTAACCCCTCAATTTGCTGTCTCCCTTTCCCAATCATCAATGACTTCCAATACGCCGTCTGAGGCGCCACACTACCGAACAACGGCTCTGACCCCAGAGTCTCCAGTCCCATTCCATCCTGAATCTCAGCGCATACCGGTTTTGCAAAACCAGAATGACATAGCATTCAATCAGATGCCCTCGCATACGGAAGCTCACAACCCGTCCCTGGTTCCAGTCACACCGGGCATCAATGGACTCCGTCAAGATACCTCGAAGTTAATCCCAAGGGCAACAGGATCTGTGGAGCCTGATAATGACAAGACCGATCAAGAAACACGTGAAGCTTTGAACATAGAACCGAAAGTGAACGGCAGTGGCAAACACTCCGTTTACCTTGAAAATAGAATCTCAGAGCCGCATGAGACTAAAACTTCAAACAATTACTTGAACTCGACCGCTCAGCAATCTATGCCTTCAGGCGCTTCTGACCTTTCCTCTACTGACACGCAACTCAACCTTACTCATTATGCCCAGCCCCAAAGCTACAACCCCAGCTCGAATATCTTCCAAAATGATTCCAACTCTGAAGACCATTCTTACGTTATACCTGTGAGCCAAGGTCCTGATGGTAGAGCTACTGAAGTCATTGGATACTCTGACATCCATGGACGGACGTCAGACACCTCTGTAAATGGTGACGGGGTGAACTATCAAGCTCTATTGGGCAATATAACCTCTTCCGCTTCCACTGCTCTCCAGGCAGAAAACCCTTTCTCAATTGTTACTGCTCCCTCAAGCACATCCGATGGGCCCAGTCCAAGCAGCGCCCAGACTCCCATCGCCACCCTCCCCATCCCAGTTGGTCTTCCGCCGCGCCCACCGCCACAGGAAAAGCCCGCTATCCACCCCAATTATACACCTGGAGAGGACATTCGATCCTATCATAATCCACCTCCTCAAAATTCCAACGCCCCTACTTCATACAATGCCCAGCCAAGTAGTTCGTACCGACCCCCACAGGGCTACTCTCATAGCAACGGTGTTGCTCCTAATGGTCTCCCTCCTCCGCCCCTGGCCACCTTCCAGCAATCCTTGTCCAAATCCAATCACTCACAACGTAGTCCACAGACCTCGCAGTACCGCCAAAAGGACAATTATGGAAAGAGTGGCGGGAAGCCAGCTACGTCAACAAGTGCTGCCGACGATGAGCATCCAAGAAGACCAGATGTTGAACTGCAATTCGAGGAATATCTGCACGATGAGGAGGTTTATGTATCGGAAGGTACATGGGATAGGTTTCCGCAAGGGTCTAGATTGTTCGTTGGTGAGTTTCGAGCCATGTTCAACGCCTATCAACCAACATATACTTACATCTAAAACAGGCAACCTCTACACTGAAAAGGTAACCAAGCGGGATCTCTTCTACGTCTTCTACAAATACGGCAGAATTGCCCAGATCTCCATGAAGAGCGCATATGGATTCGTCCAATACCATGACGCTGATGCTTGCTTCCATGCGCTACAATCTGAGCAAGCTATAGAAATTCGAGGCAGAAGAATACGTAAGAGAAGGCCGAGACCAGGACATCTACTTTAGCGCTGACAAGACCTTTAGATCTGGAGATATCGAAACCTCAAAAAAACACCCGCAACGCTGTCGCAACAGCTGCTGGGGACAACTTGCGGGCAGTTCATAACAGAAGGTCACGATCACCAGATTACGGACGAGGCGGGACTGGACGTGCTTTAGGCTCAGGGTCTGGTTCTGGCGGAGATCGTTACGATAGGAGCGCAGCCTCTAATGCTTTTGAGCGTCGCGTGAGGGACGATTACCGTCCAGTGCGCTCGCCTTCGCCTCGAGGCTTTCGTGGACGAGATGACTACAGAGATGGCAGAGACAGGAGTCCATATCGGTACTTCCGTGGTAGATCTCGGTCTCCATATGATCGAGGTGGCCGATATCGAAGCAGGAGCCCTAGAGTAAGGAACCTGGACGAAGAAGCAGATCTACCGATACCTCGAAGAAGTGCGAGAGACGTACCAGATGTTCAGCTGATCCTGGTAGATGAAGTTGACAGGTATAGTGGCCGTTTCTTGCCTAAGGTTTGCTATAAGAACTAATATTTGCAATTAGGACGTTTGTTGCCTATATCCAGCAGTCCTTCCGCGATCGTGGACTTCGTTGTGACATACTCCAGCTACCTCGAGTCTCTCTTGCTGCAGTAGTGAAAAGGCAAATGGTCGAAGGGGTCCAAGCGGTCGTCAAGATTTTCAGAAAGTCACAAAATACCGGAAAGATACCGTTACAGGTGTTTAATCGTAGCTTGGGAGTAAACAACATTCAGTTTGATGGTAATTCACTTTTCGACCTCTACAACTCGGTCGTGACGCTTACAATACCTTAGAGTACGAAGATCTACAGGCCGATGTTGCTGCAGAACTTGTTGTGAGAGCCAAGTCTACGCATCTTGCACCCTCACCAGCGCCCACACAGTACCCCAATGGCGCTGTGTATGGTGCACCTCAGTATTCTCACCAGTCACAGCCTGCAACTCCACAGCAGGCTCTACCAGGTGGTGCACATGCTAACCTCGCAAATCTTATCACTTCTCTTGACGGATCTTCACTCCAGCAGCTTCTAGGCGCAATGGCGCACAAACCTCAGACACCTACGAACCCACAACCAAATTCACTACCTTTGCATCCAGGCCAATCTCAAGGTCTGGCTTCTCTATTAAGCAGTATTACTCCTCAGCAACCTCCGCAGAACGGATATCAATATTCCGCGGCCCCTCAGCAACAGCAGAACGCGTATTCCGTCCCTGCATCAAATACGACTTTCACCAACAACCCAGCTCTGACACCTCTACTCCACACCTCTCACGGCAGATCCTCTTCTCAAAGCATGCAGACACATCACCAGCAGTCAAGCCAGCAGCAGAGTGTACAAGACATCATGGCCCAACTCGCTAGATACCAGCAATAGTTTAGGGCGTGCCTGTAAATAGTAATCAATACCCTGCACATGGTTCAGTTGTCTCTCATCTTACCAATATAGGTATGTCACTAAGACATACTCCAGCAGTCGATGATCACGATCCCCATAGTCCGTCGAAGCAAATCTGAATGGTCTCACATGACTCTGGCACCTCCAAAGACTACATGATCACCATTTCTTCCTTCACGATAACAGTACCCCAGTCCTGTATCTAATAAGCGTAGACATCAGAATGAGCTCGAAATTGTTGGTTCCGGATTTCTTCATTTACAATGTTGATCTGGATCCGACACGTCTTGCCCAATTGACAACCAAGATCCTTGAGCTCTGCACCTGGAAGATGGAACCTTTTAACCACTGCCCTTGGCTGATGTTGGATCTGCCTATCTCCCAGACCCAATTGAATTTTTGATCTTCTCATCTGCATTCTCATCCCTTTCCCCTGCTAGTCGCCACTCGATCCACTGCTCAAGTTGCCTTCTTAATTCCTTATCCCCCTTCCCCAAGGTATCCATTCCCCTGTCAATGATATTGGAGTCAGCATATCCTTTTATCGAAGAGATAACAAGTTAGGAGACACCGCTTCGAGGAAAGACTTCCAAGTGCTGCCTCAAGGCCCAACACTTGAACGGACAAGGCATAAAGAGATCCGGAGTGGATGTACCTCTCTTGACATGCCATCTGTATTTCTTCTCCTTCCATCTTCCCTACACCCCCACATCTTGCGATGGCGAAGTCATCCACCTCCAACTCTTCAATCCTTCCATACACTCTCTTCCTGACCAACGATGTAGACATCAAGGTAGGGACCCAGCGGTCCCACCAGTCTGGGTAGAGGTCCAACGACTTAGCATAGAACTTCAAGACACCACGCTGGTATTGCTCGGACAATGAATCCAAGTCAGGCCGCCGTGGAAGCCCGGCAGAGAAAGAGGAACTTTCCATCCTCGCCTTTGACCTACGTTTTTCGGCTTCTTCTTGCGCTTTTTGGACTTGCTTAGGAATCCATAGGACTCGCGGGACAGCCGCGGTGAAGAAAATTACGACCAACGGTGTGAATTCGCCACATCTAAACATGAAATCCGAGTCAGCATCGATTACTTAAAAGCTTACAACGAGCTTGGGTACATGATCAGAGAGCTGAGACCCCTGAAACATATCTCAAGATTCGCGAGTATGCTCGAAAAAGTGGAAATTGACCTCGAAAACACGTACACGAGCCATATCAATGCGAACAATGGTAGTTTGTTGATGTCACGCCTAGTACGTCGGATCAATTGAAAATCTGCTCGCGACAGGCCACCGTCGCGAACGGCTTGGCTAACAATAGCTTGATTACTGGAGAAGATACGGTTGGGAAGGGCTCGGGCGAGTTTGTAATTCGTCCAAATGGCCTTGAGACCGTTCTTGTAGAAGATGCCGTAAGCCTTGCCGAGGTGAAAGTAGTACTTGTAATTTGGGAGGCTGGGAAGCTTCTCTGGAAGGCTCAAAGGGGGTGGGCGAGTAGTGCTAGGGGGGTTGAGGAGCGCGACTTTGGGTTTAGATTCGTTAGGACGCGGAGTTGTGTAGGTACGAAGTGGGAAGTAGAAGGGGGTAGAGGATAGAAGATGATGGGAAAAGGAGAGTACAGATATCGAGTGAAGTTGGCGACAACGAATCTGAATGTTGCTAAAGCGCATGCTTATGGCAATCCCTGATCATCTGCATATCATTGCAATATTATTATTGCACAATGAAGATTTACTCATACCATTCGCCATTCGTCAGCATAGTACGGAGGTCTACACCAAAAGTCCTGCAACATGCCAAGACTCTTCGAATAATGCTCTACACCCAAAACTGGGGCCGTCTTCCGAAGATAGGGTTAGGGCTTTGTGGCAGGGCTATGCCGGCTCTTGAACAACACACTTCTGACCTCTGATGTTGTACGACTTCAAGGCTGAGAAAAGAACATGTCAAGCAAGGCGCAAAAGTAAGCAGTCATATTGCAAGCTCTTCTCCAAAAAGCTTCGTACTTATTGTTGAACCCTTACAGCAAAGATGCACCGACAAATCCTCGAGGTATCCCCTGCGCGCCCTTCGTGGACAAGGTCGAGGACTATGTTTCCTCAAGGGCGCATGTGGATGGAACGATGAAATCTTTTCAGGAGATGATATCGTACGCTATTGCCAGTTTTCTGATATTTGGAAAGTACTGAATGAGCTCTGAGTTCTAGCAAGTACCAATTTATGGAAGCCAACACGCAAAGGCGAAAGGCTGGATTGGATGAAAAAATCCCGGATATCTTGAAGACGCTGGATATCGTACGGTTCTTGAAGACTCGAAAGGTCTGTTCCCTTTTTCGCAAAGGGCTCTCCAGGCTTGCAATTCTCTGAAACTATACGATCCAGCCAGATTCCGATGCAATAGAAGCCACGTTCGAGCTCAACGACACTCTTTACGCCAAAGCGCTGGTGCCACCTACGGAAGAGGTCTACTTGTGGTTGGGTGCAAACGTAATGCTCGCATATCCAATTTCAGAAGCGGAGACACTGCTAGAGGGAAAGCTATCCGGCGCACAGCAGACTCTTGAGAATTGTGAAGAAGACTTGGATTTTCTAAGAGAGCAGATCACCGTAAGAGCTCTAAATGTATGTTCCAGGGGGGTCCCGCTAATTTCTGGGTACAGACATTGGAGGTAGCAACGGCAAGAGTGTACAATTGGGATGTTACGATGAAGAGGAAAGAGAAGGCGGAATCTAGTGAGGAAGCGAAAGGAAAGAAGAATGTAATGCCAAACGGTTGATAGACTTCAACTCAGAGCTATCTCATTCGTTGGATTTAATCTACAGAGAGTACCTTGAGGTACCTTACCTAAGTACTTTAACCCATTCAGTCTTTAATTGATGCGGAGAAGGAGCGGGTAGAGTAGCCGTTTTAAGAGTTAGCGTTGCAGAGGCTCCTATAAAGTACCGGTAAGGTAAAGTACCTAGTACCTCTTAGGTAAGGTAGGTACCTTAAATGAAGCTACCCCTCGCCTCTCGCCCCCTGGAATTATAAGGTAGAATACGGTAAAGTACTTTTGACCCTCGTACTCCGTTGAGAGGGCAGAGAGTAAGGTAAGGTACGTACCTACGTACTTTTTAAAAATGCTCCAGGTACAGCATAGCACAGTCCACCCCATTCAACAATAATACCATCATATTCTACTTGCATACCCTCTCCATCTCCAGACTCACTCCAAAATCAAAAGTCAGCGCCAGAACAAATTCAATCGAAAGCATCCCTTTCGCCTCTGCGAATCTAATTCCAATCTACCAAATATTGCCTTGGGCTCCTACTCCACAAACCAGTCACCTTACCCCCCTCTCTTGGCACGTCTACCGACATTCAAATAAAAGCACACGACCACTCCACCACGCATCGCATACTTTCAGTCTTGACCAAAGCTCCAAAACCATCTCAGTATCCATGACCACCCGAAAATTGCGCGTTCAGGAATCGATAATCAATGCTGCTGCGACTCCCCACTAGCCTTCATTACCCCATCACCGTTACCGAGCTGCTCAAGCAACCCACCGACAATGTCGAGAGATTTGCACCGCTCTTTTCTTACGTATATGAAACCAAGGTGACGGAAGGTGACAATTTAGGTAACACATGGGATGCATGGAAGAAATTCCCCACTAGGTTTGAGTCCAGTGTCGAGGGCGTGCTGATCAATTGGAAAATCGATGAGGGCGCCATTATTTCCAAGCCAAAGTACGCAGTCTACCATCCATGCTGACTAGGCCCCTACTGACACCATCGACCCTCAAGTGTGGACATAGCCGAGATCGAGGAACCATGCGCGCACAGCGTCCAGTTTGGTGGAATGTGCGCTACTTGCGGCAAGGACATGAGCGAGTAGGTCATTATCAAAAAGTTCATGGCGAGTTTCATGGCTTTGTAGGCTAATCGCTCCCCTCTCCAGGTCATCTTATGTGACCGAGCAACTAGATTCCTCGCGAGCGACGATAAATATGGTTCACAACAACGTCTCCCTTACCATCAGCGAAAATGAAGCAGCGAGGGCAGATGATGAAGCCAAAAGGCGTTTGTTGGGTTCGAAAAAGTTGTCCCTCGTTGTCGACTTAGACCAGACCATCATTCAGGCCACAGTTGACCCAACAGTCGCCGACTGGCAGAAAGATGAGCACAATCCAAACCACGATGCGGTCAAAGACGTTCGCGAATTTCTCTTAAAAGACGATGGACCGGGTAATAGAGGGTGTTGGTATTATATCAAACTTCGTCCAGGGCTCAAAGACTTCCTAGACAACGTTTCCAAGATATACGAGTTACATATTTACACTATGGGAACAAGAGCCTACGCGAAGAATATTGCAGATATAATAGATCCGGAACACAAAATCTTCGGGGATCGAATACTATCTCGAGATGAGAGTGGAAGCTCCACTGCTAAGAATTTGCAACGCCTATTCCCCGTGGACACAAAGATGGTGGTTATAATTGACGACAGGGCGGACGTTTGGAAATGGAGTCCGAATCTTATCAAAGTTACCCCGTATGATTTTTTCGTCGGCATTGGGGACATCAATTCCAGCTTCTTGCCCAAGAAGCCTGGACCGAAACCGTCACAGAAGGCAGTGACTATCGGATCTCTCAAGCTCGACGACGGTCAAACTGAAGGTATGGCTCATGATGAGCCTGAGCCTAGAGCAAATGGTAGTCCAGCTCAAGGAGCAGTGAACCCATCGACTAAAGATGTGGAGATACCAGTAGCCAACAATGTCTCGGCACTGGAGCAGCTAGTTGCGATAGGTGCTACTGATGATCCAGCGACAAGGCAGGCGCAAACAAACCACCAGGATGAGGCCTTAGCGGCTCAACTTGAGGACCGGCCATTGTTCCAGAAGCAGAAGCAACTAGAGGCAGAAGATGCTGCGACAGAGTCCACCGGAGTAAAGGAAGATGGAGACCCTGGCAATATATCACCATCGTCAGACGGCTCTAGTGACTCGGATAAGCCGAAGCATAACCTTCTCCAGGATCACGACCGCGAGCTCTTTCAGCTTGAAGAGTCTCTTCGCAAAGTCCACACCGAATTCTACGAGATTTACTGCCGCCAACTATCGGCCGCGCAAGGTGGCCGTTTGGGCCAGCTTCGGGGCGGACAAAAACGCAAGTTACCAAATGAGAAATCCGATCTGGACCTCGTGCCAGACATTGAGACAGTCTTGCCGTCTGTGAAGTCGAGAGTCCTTGCTGGTGTTGTGATCGTCTTTTCGGGTGTTGTTCCTTTAGGCATGGATGTCGCGAGCACTGATGCCGCGATTCTTGCTAAAACATTTGGCGCTCGAATTGAGGAAAACGTTGGCAGGTCGACCACGCATGTTGTTGCAGCACGAAACAGAACCTTGAAAGTCAGAAAGGCGATCAAACGAGGCAAGGGCAGGATCAAAATTGTCAGCCCTCAGTGGCTCACAGATTCCATCAGCCGCTGGTCGAAATTAGACGAGAAACCTTTCGTTCTTGATACGGAAGGTAAAAATGGGTCTCACGAAGACGATGACGATATTCTTAGCGAGAGTGAATCGCCCGCCAGCGAAAGCGGTGAGGAAACGGACAACAGCAGTGCGCTCTCCAAGCCTACACTCACTCTGAAAACCAAGCCAGACACAAATCGTCTGGATCAGGATGAATCGGATGTTGAAGATGTCAGTCTCTCAGAAATCGATGTGGATGAAGCTAGCCCGGTTGGTGGTACGAATGAGGATTGGAGCGGCATGAACGACGAGCTTGCTGAATTTTTGGGCAGCGACGCTGAGGACAGCGACGGTGACAGCATAGTCAGTGGAGATACCAACGGTAGTTCAAAGTTGGGCATACGTGGAAAAAAGAGAGGAAGAGACGAGAATGATAGTGGTGGAGAGAGCGAGGACAGCGGTGCCGGAAAGGTGAAGAAGAAGCAAGCGATCGGGAATGGTCTGACATCTTTAAGCCAAACGACCATGGCTGAATCAGACGGGGACGAAGATGAGAGAAATGGTGGTGACGAGGGACCTGGAGGTGGCGAAAGAGCTGGAGGTGGTGCAGCGGAGAATCGGGGAAAGGACGATGAGGGAGATGGCTGGAGTGAATTCGAGGACGAACTGGAGAGAGAATTGGAGAAGGACGGAAAGGATGACGAGGGGGAGGGTTAGGATAGCCCTCACTGCTCATGCGGGAAGAAAAATTCAGTCTCATCGTGTACATACATATTCTGGCGATTCCAGCGTGCCCACGTCGCTTCATTGGAAGGGTACGAGTACATTTAATTCGATACCAAAGCATGATATGATATTTCTCCAATATCATTCCTCTTGTGTCCCTGTATTTGAGCTATCCGCTGAGAAGGGCTGGACCTGTACAGTATTTTACCTTACGTATATGAAAAAACCGTGGTCATGCGACAGAAATAATATTAATGTAAGACGCCCACATCTTAGTTCGAGGACGCCATTGCCAAGCCTGTGAGCTTGGCATCATCGATACGACCATAGACTTCAACTTACCCACCTTCTACCCATCATTCACTTCATCGTGATCCTGGGGAATGCTCCGGCTCGCTCAAAGTACGGCATTAATTCCATAAACATTTGCATCAGGCCCCCAAATCTAAACTTTGCCTTCCCCTTCCCTCTCCGATCTGGAAGCTCTTTCTTAGCTCCCACTCCGAAACCCGTCTCGTCAATTCCGGATCACTCTCATCGATCATTGTCCATTCATCATAGGCACCATCGGCGATTTCATCATTAGCCAAATCGGTACGATGCTTGATCAGAGTCTTTGCATATTCGAGGTCACGGTAAATGGCTGTTATTGCCGTCCCTACGCCGTCCTCCTACGCCCTATTAGCACTGGATCCAATTGAGTAAGGAGAAAATTAAAGACGTGAGGTTTACCTTGCGAATTTGGTCCCCCAAAACACGAGCCTTGCTGATCATGCGTTGGCTATGTGTCGCTTCCCACATCGCTCTTGAAAAGACGCTGACATTGACCTTCTTCATGCAAATGCCCGCACCAAGGTCCTCTACTCTGGATCCAAAGAAGAACTGGTCGCCAAAGAAGGGTTTGATTATTGTGGGTAGTCCAGCGCGCAGACTAGCGCCCGTTGTACCAGCACCACCATGGTGAACAGCTGCGTCAATCTGCTTGAACAGCCAATCATGTGGCGCAGAGGTGATCTGGTGGATCTCTGGAGGAAGAGGTAGCTCGACGACACTAGCGTCCCGGTTGTCCAAACGGTCAGACCAGCCCTTTGAGAGGATACAGCGGACATCTGCTTTCAACACAGATTCCACTACAGTCTTTGTCAAAGCAGCGGGATCGGAGACGACAATTGACCCAAAGCCAATGTAGACTAATTTTTTCTCATCGGCCCGCGCTCTCGCGATGAATTCAATAAGTGGGGAAGGTGGAGACCAATCCGAAGCCTCATCAAGGAACCAATATCCCGTGACTCGAATCCAATCGCTGAAGTCAAGTGGAGGAACGACAACAGACGGGCTGAAATTGTAGAGAAATGGAACTTTATTAGGCTGCAGTTTGTCGAGACTAGTGCTGCGAAGGCCGAGTTCTTTCTTGCGCCAGCGATTGACTTGGCCAGCTGTCGCTTTCCAAAAGATGTTGTCGAACATGACATAAGTGATATAATTGTACGCGCCACCCATTTTGTGTTCTGGGACGGCGAAAGCGTGAGGATAGGCTCTGGTACGTGTCCAGGGCATAGCGAAAGCTCGGAAATAGGGGATACCCAATGCTTCTGCGATGTGGATGCCGGCCATCGCACTAGGGCTCTCAATGAGTATATCAGTGTCCTGACAGGCTTTCCAGGCAGATATTAAAAGTTCGTCAATCCAGCCTCGAAATTTGACTGAAGCTTCTTTCAGGAACGAGTACGTAAACATGCCATTCTCCACGCAAATTCTCATGAGCTCCGCAGGATCACCGTCAACAGTCGCAAAATCTATCCCGTGCTTCGTAATCCAACCTTTGAATTCTGCATGAGTAGCAATCTTTGGTCTATGGCCCTCCTCCAGAAGCCTTTTACAAAGAGCAATATATGGTTGGACGTCTCCCCTTGATCCAATAGTAAGACATGTAATTCGAAGAGATTCAGTGGGCTTGAAGTTGAGGATCGATGCTTGAGTGTCGTCAAAAAAGGTTGGCGATGCCTCTCGCGCATGCTCTCCATAGTCCTCTCTTTCTCGAAATTTGGACTCTTGGATGCTATGGCCAGCTTGCCTCGCCTCTTGCAGCATCTTGTTCTCGGCTTTGGCTGTCTGGGCTTCTTCTATGTCCTCTTGCGTCAACAATCCAGAGTCTTGCAAATATCTCGTCGATGCCAATTTCTCCAGAATCGTAATGGCACAATCATCTCGGACCTCGGGTCTATTGAACTCAAGAAAGATTTCTTCGTGACCACGGATAACAACCACAAGCCCTGAATAGCCGAATGTAAAGCCTTTCTCCTTGTCGACGGTCTCGATGTCCTTCAACGGCAGCACCATCGTGGTTCTGGTACCCTTGAGGAGACTTCTGTAGCAGAAATACTTGTTGCTGACATATATCTTGCCATAGAGAGGTAACACACGCTGCAAAAATGCAAAATAAGTTGCTTGTAACTTCTCGGACGCTGGTAGAGCGAAGTGCTTCCTAAAGCGATCGCCATGCTTTGCGGATTCATTTTCACCGCCAACTTCCTGAAGTCGATCATCGGATAAGACGCCCTCTGAATCACCATAGTGTTTCCGGCCTCCTGCCCACATGCCAGACACTTTCTCCACGTAGCCCATAGACTCGGTGGCAAGTAAATTGCTCATCCTCTTTGATCGAGATCGAAGATAGCCGGCGAGACCAGCTGCTCTTTGTAAAGGATAGGCACCTACTTTAGCAAGATGATGGAGCGTTGGTGACGAATTGGACTGTGACACTTCACTCCTACTCAGACCACTTTCTCTTTGGCATCCTACAACGCTTGGCTCATCATAAGGCCTGGTTGGAGGATGGCTTTTGGTACCAGGATTCGTAGAGGTGGAGGGTGCCGACTCCAACAATGTTCTCCGTTTGCCGTCTTTATCCGCGGGCGGAGAACCGTGGAGACGCTGGATGGTTGGAGATTGGAAGACATCGCTCCGATTGAGGATCTGGCTACCCGAAGCTTGGGTCTCGTTGCTCGAAAAATTCGGCACAGAAGACTCAGTACCTTGCTCAAGTGAGTGGACACAGGAATCAGTCGATCCTCGCGGCGCTGTTGACCGTGCCTCCGTTTTCGGTTGCCTTTTGGACAATCTGTTTCTGCTAGTGCTCGAACTTCGCCTACCTCGCTCGAAGCTGATGCGGCTAGACTCCCTGAATGGTAACTCTATACTCCTTCGACCTGCGTCTATGCTTTTTCGGCTTGAGTTTATACTACGTCTTCCCCAGTCACCACTCACGCGGGGACTGACTTGCCGACTGCCTATTGGTGAGAATGGTACAAGAGTCGCACGAACGCTGTCACGCAGAGTGGGTGTTTCCGTGTCTAAGGGACTGCCTGCTCTAAGGTCGTAAGGTTTCTTCTTTCGAGGAGGTTGAGAGCTATCACGCGAACAAGTACCGTCATCCACCAGGGCAGGTGACAAAATGTCTTGGGGAATCTTTTGCGCGGTCGTGTCGTTCACCATGGCGTGTAGAACATTGAAAGCGTCGTGTCCAAAGCTGAAAAAGGAGAAGAAGTACTGTTCTCATATGTCAGCACCATAATGCATACGCGGTACGGCACAGCTTTCACACCTCCTCCACAGCATATGTCTCATCGCTGTCCACCACACGTATCTTGAGGGTCTCTGCAAGCCCGCTGACTGGGCTTTCTTCAATGTCAATGACATTCTCAATAGGCAGCGATATTTTGACGCTATCGCCATCGTTATGGGAGCGAAAAATAACCTTCTGCAGCGTCCTAACCCATTCCTTTGCGCTGACAGCACTGTCCGCCTTAAAATGGTACACACGTTGGTCCGTGACAATGGTGAATTCTCTACCTTTCATTGAGGCCGATATGCCGTAGCGTAGGTCAATGTTGCCACTCGGGAAATAGAGACGCGACTGATCGGTGTAGTATGACAACACATCTCCTTTCAGACTAAACCAATATCGGTGGAACTTTGGATTTTGTTTACCTCTTTTAGAAAGGTGCCCAGACTTAGCAATCACGCTCTGCTGGTGTGTAAGCTCGAACACAGTGATAGATGTGACAGTATCTGGGCTAGCTCACAGATTTCTTGGGCAAGTATGCGTAGAAACAAATATGATTCTGAGTTATATACATGTACCCTTGTAATAGAATACTCTGTAACAGCCAGCAGGGATATTCTGCAGATCTATCAGCCCTCGATACAAACCCAAAATATGGCATTGAAATACCTGATACCACCTCTTCGGGTCTTTCAAAGCCAAATATTTCCATGAGCCGATTCTTCAGGCTTGTCGGAGCCTCTTTACCAAGATTGGTCTGATCATCTCCTGCACTGGTGTCCTTGACGTCTTGAGGTGGTGTGGAAGGAGTGAGCTTGGCTTCTGCTTCCAGCATCATGCTCATCACAGGTGCATCTCTCGGGGTGACACCTGTTGGACTATCGTGCTCTTTCCACACTTCACTTGATGGCAAATGCAGACTTTTGGACATGTAATTCTTCTCTTCAATTGTCCGTAGATCTAGCTTCGGTAGCAAACGAAGGCCTGTCGGCTCTGCCGACTTTCCCAGTGGCCTTCCAAGATCTCCACTGGAAAGATTGTCGTCATGAAGCTTGTTGAACAGTGTCTGAGTCCGGGTATTGTTGGACTGCTCCTTGACATGGGCTGAGACGGGAGAGGCTTGGTTTTCGTCATCGCTGTCACTGCTCTCTTCTTCGAAACGTGCATTGAAGTCAACTTTGGACCCAGCAGCAGCGATCATGGAGAAAAGGGACTGGTTCATATGTTGGACAGGCTCGCCCTTAGCAGCTGTAACATCATCTTGCACGTCCTCTCCTTCCTTTAACCTTGCTGGATATTGTACTGACGAGGCTCGAAGTGGCTTCCTACTCTTGGTCAACTTCCGCCCTACCATCCTGTATAGATCATGGTCAGGAGCCATATTGATGGTTGTATGCATGCAAGTATCTACGAGTGTTTGAAAGCACTGGTCATAAGACTAGAGATCTGGAGGCAGCGGTCTTGGAAGCAACCGAGGCTTCGTTATGCTACCACTTCGTTCAGGTGATGGGCGATAAGGAAGAAATTGTGTCAGCTGGTTCATGACGGCTGTGGCAATATTTGGATAGCAGAAAAGGTGATTGTCAAGACCGTGCTCTCGTAGAAAAGTTGATTTTTACAACGTTCACAAAGAAGTTGGCTCTGATGGTCACGGAGTGAGAATGAAAAAAACAAAAACAAAGAGTTTTACACGGTACGAGGGGTAGCTGCAGATCAATGCGGGACTTCCTTACCTAATGAAGCCTGGAGCCTAACAATCTTAGGGCTTACTTTAGGTACCCAAGGTACCTTACTTTACCTTACCTTGCTTCCTACCTGTACTCCGTACATGTTGTCACTTTACCTAAGGCACTTTGGACTCAAGCTTACATCATGAGCCGTCTTCACTTTTGGTCAATAGCGAGTTAAGAAGAGAACGCCTTGGGAAGACTTGCTTATCCCCGCATGCCCTCAATTCACCGACTACGCAATATGTTATAAGATACACAGGAAGGCCTCCCGGCACATGTACACAATTTGAGCTAGGCACAGAGGAAACTCAAAGAACGTGAAGCGGCTACTCCCACCCCAACCAAGCTTGGAGCTCTCCAATATGCACAGTGGGTTACAGCTTTTCTTCAAACCCGTATGACCGGCACCATCTCCCAACCTGATGAAGGTACGCCTTACTGTTTGGCCAGAGCAAGGCCGACGCTGTTGGTCCCAAGATCGTACACGGAATACCATTTCCTCAAAAATGCGTCGCCGAGAATTGCCAATGGACCGACGGGCTCAGGGAAGTCTGTACGTCACACATCAGCCTAACGTTCTGAGTGTACACGTGTATAAACGACTTGGTGGACCTACCCATGCCGAAGAAAGACGAGATGCAAGAGCCTTGAACCTCTAGAATGTAATCATATGGACCGATCGTGAAATTTTGACCTGTGAGAGTAAATGACATGTCCGGGAGCCCGTCCCTCTTCGAGCAATCAACAGTGTACTGGCCATTGTAGCTCTTCTTTGCACCAATCTCCTTGTTGCTGTTCTAGGTTAGCATCCAGCGATGGAATGGAAGGCGCAATCACTCACAGAAGTTCCGCCAAGGTAGACGGAAGAGCAATCAAAGAGGTTCCAGTGTCCAGAATGACTCCGGTGTTGTCGAGTTCAGCCGTTGCATCACCAAAAGTGATGGCATCAAGGTCGACTTCCCAGTATGCCTTGCGTCTCAACGGGATCTTGGTCATCTTGCCAGTGTAATGATTCTTGTTCACTCCACCGAACATGGCCTCGGATTCGTCCTCATCACCGTTATCAGTGCTGCCGAGGTAGAAGGAGACGACGGGCTCGTCAAGAAGGCCTTGCGCAATCATATTGTAGAATGGTGGAACGATCTTATTGACGCTGATAGTATCATAACCGAGACCCATTATCCCATCAAAGCGACCGAAGGCAAAAGCAAGCCCGGGTTCTTGAGTAGCTTCAGCAAAATCTTGGTTCTTGATGATGATGTCGCCGATCTGCAGGGTATCCCGTGAGATGAAGCCGCTTAAGCTTCCCGAACCATATCGGATCTCGAACTCAGAGCCATTCTTCTTGTATGTTGATGATGCAGATGAGTCGTATTTGGTGTGGAGGTAGCAAGCAATGGATCCACACTCCATCGATGGTACCCAGAGGTTCGAAGAGCCAGTGTCGAGGACTACTTTGAATTTTTGCGGTGGGGTGCCGATGGAGATTTCAGAGAAGTCTATAATCTTGTCAGAATCCATGATAATCTAGAGGACATGGTATTGCCAACATTGGGCATTCAAAAAGTTTGAGACAGGTACTGGGTGGTCTTGATCCAGGTGGACTGAAGTATCCTTGAACATCTCTACCTTTTGTGCTTCTGGTCGGATGCCCATGAATCTTTGGCCGGAATACTTCTTGTAGAGAGAGTTGGCATGTGTGGTGATATCAGCATGCTCGAGTTGCTCTGACAGAGGCACCTTCTCGAGCTTCAGCCTGTGCACGTCGCAGTTCGCTATGCTAGCAAAGGCCGCAGCGGCAAAGAAGAGACCGCCCTTCATGCTGGAGTAGCTGAGCTGTTAGAGGATAATACTGCGAGGAGGATAAGAAGGAAATGATGTAGATGGAAGATGGAAGATGGTAGATACAAGAGGGATCTGTAGTTCAGGAGGTTGGGTGATGATGACGACGGTTGCCTGCCACCCGCCACCGGCCTTGCGCAAGTAGACTAGCGCTCCTTGGACCCCTGTTATCGAGCACCTTACTAGCGCCAAGCAACAACGGTTGGATCATGAATGGAAGAGCATCACACGACAGGACTGCAAAAAATGAAGATGGAAGCTTTGTCTGCGTGATCACTCACTGACATCTAGTCTCTCGTGTGATGGAATAGACGATTGTCAGAATTTGGGCGCTGAACTGTGCCACTCGTAAAAATCAAGTTTCGCATCGATTCTCTCTCTACAACTGGGCTAACACAAATCCTCCATCTGGTTCCATTCCTGACTGCTCTGGTTCCATTCCTGATTGCTCATTGCAGAGAACCCTCTTTGGCTTTTCGAGCTACGCGAGAGACGTTGGAAAAATTCGGGTCTGTCTCTCACTCCCTTGTAGTGAGGGTCTACCCTGTCAATTGGTGCCACAACGTGGAGAAAAGAATACGCAGGCCTCGGGACAAGGCGGACTTTTTCATCCTGAGCACGTACGCTGAAGTTGTTCAAGACTCCTGTAATGATGCTCAGGCCAACCAATTTACACACCCATATCGGTCCTACTTGTAAAAGTCAAACTTCACATCGCTGGCTTCTCCCTTCACCTGACTGGTGTATGCCTCCTCAAGGTCTTGCATCAAAATGTTATACCTGTTCTTCCTGACGGCCCGCAGCCCTGCCTCTTGCATAATCGCCGCTATTATTGCCCCAGATAATGGATCGTTGCGAATAATAAGAGAGTCCAAGTCAACCTCGGGTGCTAGAGACATCTTCGCGGAAATAGTCGTGAATATCAGCCGTCTTTCCCGACGGTCTCGTAAGGATGGGAATTCAATCTTTCGGTCCAGACGACCTGGGCGTAGCAGAGCGGGATCCAACGTGTCGGCTCGGTTCGTAGCCATAATGACCTTGACATTACTGGTCTGGTCAAAGCCATCCATCTGATTCAGTAGCTCAAGCAGGATGCGCTGCACTTCTCGGTCCGCACCGGTCTGGGCATCAAACCGTTTTGTGGCTATAGCATCAATCTCATCAATGAAGATGATAGCAGGTGAGTTTTCTCTTGCCATTCGGAAGACATCGCGAACCATGCGTGGTCCTTCTCCCAGATATTTTTGCACAAACTCTGAGCCCACGACGCGAATGAAATTTGCTGTTGTGCTATTGGCCACTGCTTTTACTAGCATAGTTTTGCCAGTACCCGGAGGACCATAGAGCAGGACACCACGAGGCGGATCGATGCCTGATGGAGATCAGCAAAATTCTAGCTACTGGGAGAAAAATACACCCACCGATCTGCTTGTAGAGGTCAAAATGCGTTAACGGCAACTCTACGGCTTCCCGTATCTCCTGCTTCTGCATGTCTAACCCCCCCACGTCTGCGTAAGTCACATCGGGCTTTTCATGAGCACCGAGCATGGCTATAGATGAATCGGCCTCAGGTGGCAGTATGTCGACTAAAGAATTCGAATGACGGTGAAGGGCGACAGATGATGATGGTTTCAGCTTTTCTCGGTCAAGGGTGGAAAGTATGCGGACGACATAGTTTGAACCTGTTGATGACTGTACGATACCAGTGCTGGTCCCAAATCAGTCGCCGTCGATGGAGAATCATGTATTTGGAAGTGCGTACTTTTGATCAATTGCTTCCATGAATTGGCCGATGACCAAGGGAACGCTTTGTATCCGCTTGATTTCCTCTTGAGCTCGTACCAGCTCTCTTTTCAGACTTCTGCTATCTGGTTAGGGACCGATCTCCGCGACCCTCACCCATAGACTTACCTTTGCTCATCCTTAATGTATTCTTCTTGTAGGTTGATGTACCTAGGTCAGACTTAGTACTCGCATGATGAGTATGAGCATGGGAATTTACTCTAGATGTCTTTGAAGCTTCTTCAGCGTTGAGTACTCATCGCTATCGTCATTAGCGATGCCTTCAATGTCAATACTCGGTACATTTGATGGCGTCTGCCTCTTGTGCGGCGGAGTCGCGATCGAAGGATTTTCCACAGCAACGTCTCCCATGATGT
The DNA here is from genome assembly GCA_013423325.1 of Usnea hakonensis. NCBI lineage: Eukaryota > Fungi > Ascomycota > Lecanoromycetes > Lecanorales > Parmeliaceae > Usnea > Usnea hakonensis. The sequence goes on along the minus strand of BLJB01000242.1, from coordinate 91,358 downwards.
GTAAGATTGTAGTCTTGCAAATGAGAAGCCTGTATTCAGGTAAAGGGAATAGGATTCCTTGCCACGAGATTGCTGAAAGTGTTATTTGAAATGGGGTTCTGTGGAGGTGTCAAAAGCGAGCTAGCCGCAAAGAGGCTCTGCGTCTTGGCATGGAAGCGCGGCAAAATACACTCTTCACTCTTCACTCTTCACTCGAGCTTCAGAGCAGGTTGACTGTATTACGTATTTTTCTGCGAAGGACCATGATATGGAGAAATTCATTGTCTAATCTACTTTACTGCAGTCAAGTCACTGCTGAGATTTCCGATATCTCAGATAAGGTATGCAGTCCGCCAGCGGGGTATAATTAATACACTGCGCGTTTTCATGCGTCTAATTTGATTGGCAAAAACATTGCAGATCAAGGATAGCTACGATATTTGCGGCTGGCGGGGCTAACACAAGTGTGATGCCAACGCTGTGGATAGTCGTATTGTCTTAAATTATGAGCTATCCTGTCAATCCGGCTGGCTTGAAATGATCAACTGGCACAATCATTGGCCTTGTGCGATGTACTTTAACGAAAGTCAGAGTAGAGGAGAGTAAAAATGGAGAGGCAATCAAGCAAACACTAGGAGTCTGGCGGAGTATGGCACGGATTGGTTCAAAAGTCAGTCATGCAGGCAATGGAAGTGAAGCTGCGGAGGTTGCATAAAGATAGGCCTAAAGATATAACCCAAGGGCAACGTTGGGCCGGAGAATTTTGGCTACTTAGGGCATTGAAAGCTGTAGGTAAGGTAATGTAATCAAGATTGATGATGGTTCAAGGCCCAGTGGTTTTTGCTGATACTGAGTAAGGAGGTAGAATGAATTATTACGAGCACTAGAGTATGGCTAAAGGTGGAAGCGCTTGGTCGTTGCCATGGAATAACAGCAGTGATACGTTATAGTAAATAATGTACTAATACTGTGCTCATCATTGGATGTAGAGAGTAGAGAGTAGGGTAAAGAGTTGGGCTACAAGATACTTTAAAGTAAGGTTACAAGGTAAGGTAGGTACTTTCGTACTTTAGGTACCTTAAGGTAAGTATTTGCTCGGTACGGTAAAGTATCTTATCTTATTCGTTCACAGTAAGTGGATCTCTAGGGCCGAAATAAAAATCTCTCTCACAAATCAACTCCGGCTAAAGATTATCCCCCGTCCCATCCAATTCCAAAGGGGAGAGAGACGCAAGGTGCAAGGTGCCTAGATTATTTTCTATTTTCTCCCCATTGCCCCTTATTTACTTTACTTTACTGTTTGGCTAAGGCGCAATACGAATCAGATAACAAAGGTAATGTATTGCATCCTCTCCCTCTCTCCCTCTCCCTCTCCCTCTCCCTCTCCCTCTCTCTCCCTCCCTCTCCCCTTCTCCCTTTCCCCTTCTCCCTCTCCCCCTCTTTCATATGCCGCCAATCCTTGCCCTCTTTCATTCTCGTTCCCTCTTCTACTCCCTTCCTATCCTGGAAAGAATCCTGTGCTACAAGGCAGCCGCCCTCCGAACCACTCCTCTCCTCATATATCTACATACTTTACCCACCTCGCTCAACTTAGCTATCTCATTTGTCCTACCTACCTTTTGGTTGCGTCCAATCCCAAGCCTGTCTCATCAGTCGCATCCTTTCCTTGTATCGAATCACCGATTTTCTATCGCGTCCTACTCGAGCATCCTTCACCCGTGCTGACTGTCCTTCGTTATGAAGCTACTTTACTCACCAGATCTGCTCCATTATTGGCGTAAGTTTTGATTGAGACTCCGAATCCTGAAGCGCTTCGATACTGACAGCGATGCAAATAGCGCACCCACGAGCCTGCCACTTCAGGTGAGCCCTTCTACATACCCCTCTCTAACATTCACCGGACGCGCCATGTCACTTGGGCTTTGCCAATGATCCTACTTCGGTTCACGACCAAGTCTTAGCTTCTTCATGTGCTCGTTGGCCGCTAAGCAAATGCTTTGCGCTGAGGCCGCCAGTCTCGTGGTGATGCTCGACGATATGCTAACGGAACATGCCAGGGGCAGATGGGTTGCTGCGAACCCCAGTCGACATGAGTATGCCAAATTGGCTCAACGACGTCCAGTCCTTCCCCAACAATGACAACGGAGCTTTCAATACCGCTGGCGACCCCTCCATGGCCTTTATGCAGACCCCTACCTCATCGTCTTTCGAATTTAACCATTTGCAAAATCCACAACTACAACAGCGCATACAAAATGGAAATGCACGCAATGGCTCTCCTGCATATAACCCCATGTACCCGACTCAACCCCTCATACCTTCTAAGCGGCCTCGACCGCGAGAAGATAGTATAGGAGAGTCTCCTCGACAAATGCCTGGCGCACTTCCGGCATCACGCTCACAAACACCTCAGGGAGTGTATCCGGGCTACCAAGGTGCTATCAACGGTAATCAACAATTTGCCGGGACACCATCGTACCAGCAATTTTCGCACGCCAATAGCAAACCTAGTCAATCGCCCATTATCCCAAATCAGACCTTTAATCCTCAAGCCCCGCAGCAGCGCGTTCAGACGATGTCGCCTTCCCCATTTTCTCCAGCCACTCAGAACTTTAGCGGCGTCCATACCTCACCTCCACAGTCGGAACATGGCAGTAGGGTGAACACGCCTCAGAATGGTAATCAGCATTTTGCACAAGCAATGCCATACGGTGCTGGCCCTCCTCAACCATTTACTCCACCCGTTGGCACAACAGTGAACGGTGCGGCCTTGTCTCAGTATAATCAACAACCTCAGAATCATCAGCAACAACAGCTGAGGATGCAACAAGACGCCCTACGAATGCGCCAGATACAGCAATTCCGGCAGCAAGGAGGTTCGCTGAATCCTTTAGCGCAGCCATCAAACCATATGTCTGCAGGCCAGCAAGCAGCACTTCGCGCACAGCAAGGGCTACCACGACCAGATAACCAGGGTCAGCTCTTGCAACTTATTGCTCAATTCATGCAACAACAGCAGCTGCAGTTCATTGATCGACCTATAATTGCAGGGCGACAAATAAATAGCGTGCAGCTATTTGTTAACGTTCTGAGAATGGGCGGTTCCAAAAGGGTAAGCAACGCAGGCTTGTGGCCAAAAATTGCTAGTTCGCTGCAAATTGCTGGAGATCAACAACAAATGTCCGCCGGTCGAGAACTCCAGAATTATTGGCATGCAAACCTTTCGCCATACGAGACATACATGCATACGCAGCAGCAACAACGGCAAGCCATGGCAGATCATACGAGGCTTTCCAACCATAGCCAAGGAGGAGATGGCAATACAAGACAGGAGACGTTTTCCCCCACAAAGCAACTAACCAGTCAGCAGGGGCAGCAGCTTATGCAGCCCCCACCACACATGCATCCTCAATATCAAACACCCCCAAGGCACATGGTCACAACACAGCATGAAGCCAGGCCAGTGCTACCAAATGGATACATGACACCCCAGCAGGCTCAAGCTCAAGTTCAGGGACGCCCATCCAGCGTTTACAGCATGCCACAACTCGGAATGCAGGCTCCGCCGCGTGCCGGTCCCCTCAAAGAAGCCCAGAAGCCCTCCAACGCAGTCAAAAGGGAGACAGACAATAATCGAATATCGCAAAAACCGGAGACGAAGAATTGGAGGCTTGAGCCCAAGACCGTGCACCTGGATGAACACAAAGTATTTGATGCATCAAGTCTCGACAATGGGGCCACTGCGCCAACTTATGGGGGCGTTGAGCTGGCTCCGGCATCAAATTTCTTGGGGACTGTGGATGATCTACTCAAGTACAAGCTTAGTGTACCAAAGGTGGATGAGCTTGGAATTATCGATATTCGGGCCCTGACTCTTTCTCTTCGTTCAGGTCTACATGGAGAAGTCCGGCTTGCACTTGACACGCTAGCTTCACTAACCATTGAACGAGATCCGCTGAATCTAGACCATTGCGAGGATCTGCTTGAGGCTTTGATAGATTGTGCTGAGGACCAGGTGGACCTGCTCGCGGACCACGCTGCCGAAGTCTCGGACGCCATGCTCATTAGTTCATATGAGGAGATCGCGAGAGGCTGTAAGATGGAGACTGCCACGCTTCAGGACGTATCGGAAGTCGGGACTCTTGACTACGATCTTGATCGGGCAGCTGACAAACTGATATGCGTGACCACGATACTCAGAAATTTCTCGTTTTTGGAGCACAACCACACAGCCTTGGCAGATTCCATGGTTGTTCGATTTATGACCACTGTGATCCGGTACCTGGGCACGCGTACTATGCTGTTACGCACAAATGTGAACGCTCTAGACTTCAGCAAAGATGTTCTCACATACTTAACCAACGTATCTCAACGCATCGACTTGCCAGGGAAAGAGGAAGCTTTGTGCATACTCCATTTCTTGGTGTCCTTCGCGCCATCGCCTGCGCCCCATAGCGCTGACGACGAGGACATTTCTTTTTCCTCCTACATACCAGCGATACATCGTTACTTCCCACACGCAGTCGACAGCTTGGCAAAACTGCTCGCTCGAGGGGATCCGAATCGAGCCTTCTATAGATCAATATTTGCCGCAGACGGTGCTTCTACCCCACCGTACGACCTGCTGACTCGGGCATTCGGTCTGGCGATAGCTGCGATACCCGAATATGGACATATCAATACTGCAGGTCTCGTCAAGCTTCGCGCCCCCTATCTCGTGCAGGGTCTGCTGGCCGCGGAAATAATCGTTAGCCTGATACCCCCTTCGGAGCATGGGCTCGCGCATGCATGGCTTACATCTCGGGACGGATTTATATTCAGTCTAACAAAGATGGTCTCTGAATTTAGCAGCAGACAGCCGCAACTTTCATCCCAACAACGACATGGTTCAGGACGGGTGCAGGACAATGATCCCCATGGCATTATCACGATAACCAATCGTGGGCTTGCGGTCTTGAGGAAGCTCGCCGAGAGAACGAAGGATGCGTTTGGCAGCGCGAAAGGATTGCCTCCCGAAGTGATGCCTGACAAACGAAGTGTTCTTCAAGCTTTAGTGCAAGCTAACACGGCCGACATTACTGTAGCGATGCTTTGTGGTCTTTCTGGCTTGGATGCCTAAACATCTTTTCTGTGATGGCATGAGTTCCCCGCTCGCGATTTTGTTTAGGGATTGCGAGGAGCATCAAGGTCGATGTAATTTTGCTCTGATGTACAAGTGTGATTTAGTGGCATTGCAATCGAGTCGTAGGTTCGGGAGACTGGGACATAGGATGATGTATTTGGAAGGCTTTACTTGGACAAGGTGCTATTGCAAAGCAGCCTATAGATTTGTGCTATTTGTTGTGCGCCAGATGTCACACAAGCAAAACCTACGCGTTACGCATTTGGTCAAAGAAACAGTACAGCCAACAACTGGCATCACAAATGTCGCTTCTCCAAGAAATTCCTAACGTCGTCCTTGAACCAACCCTATAGAACGAGTTTGTTATTATGCTCTCATTCAGGAGGTCTTCTTTCCTTCTTGCCCTAACCACCGTACAAAAACCTGTCGACGTACCTTGATGATGATATGCCCCGTCAATCGATTGATTATGACGGTTTCCTTTTTCAAGGCCAACGACGCCACTAGCTCTTCCCTTAACTTCTCGACGTCCCCTTCAATCTTCCTGATTCTAGTCTGGTGAAGATTTCCACCACGTTTGGCGAGATGATAAATCGGCAACTTTTGTGATGGCGTTCGGTGGACGTGATAAGGAAGTGGGCTCAGGGCAGCAGGATCGCCTTGCGCGGAGCTTTTGGTTGCAGGAGAAGTCCTTTGTGAAGCTTCCGGCTTCGATGGTAGTCTTATAGCAGCTGCTGGTGACGTGCGGTCAGTAGATGAACATTGGACTCTTTGTCGTAGCAGAGGAAGGCCCTGACCTGATTGACAGAGATGAGGTTGGTTTGATATTTGGCGCTGAAGAAGATAGATGGACTTAGGACGAGGAAGTCGAAGAGGACGCAGGAAGGGCACAAAGAGAATTGAAGCCATTCTAGAGCGCGAGAGGGACTTACGAATTAAATAGTTTTTTAAAGAATAAATACAATGCTCTATTCGATGGGTGGATGAGTCGTGATGGAAATCTTGGCGCCAAGCCGCGCACATCTTCTTTCCCTGTGCTCAAATTGTCCATACATCCAACACCAAACATCACCACCGCTATGACAGACCATACTCCTACATCAGCAGGAGCCATACTGAACGGCAAGGGACAACTCGCATCTACAGAACTCTCCGAAGAACATGACCTCCTTCCCAAGCTCATCCCCCACCTCGACCGACATCTTATATTTCCTCTACTCGAATTTCTATCGGGCCAAGAGGCGGATGACAGCACTAATACGGATATCACGAGGACAAAATATGAGCTCCTTAAGCAAACCAACATGACCGATTATGTGGCAAGTCTGTGGCAAGAACTCAACGATAGCGATGAGGTGCCCGAGGAATTCGTGACTAAAAGGGATGAAGTATTGCAACGATTATCCCTCTTTACGGAAGAGACCAGTCAGATCGACGAGCTACTTAGTGACGACAGCGTGGTGTCGAACCTTCGTAGCGACAAAGTGGCCAACTTGAAATTCCTCGAAACGAATCATGGTGTCACAATCGAAATGGTAGACATGCTCTACGACTACGGCCGGTTTCAATATAGCTGTGGTAGCTATGCTGATGCCGCCCACCTCCTGGACCAATTCCGCATTCTTTCCACCGATAACGACAAAGCCACATCCGCTACCTGGGGCAAATTGGCCTCCGACATACTAACTACGCAATGGGACGTTGTAATAGAGGAGGTCAATAAAGTGAAAGAAAGCATTGACACCAAACTGTTCAATAATCCCTTGGCTCAGCTACAGCACCGCACGTGGCTTATTCACTGGTCGCTCTTTCCATTTTTCAACTACGAACCCGCTCGCGATCAGATCACAGAACTCTTCTTCTCTCCCGCCTTCATAAATACCATTCAGACTAATTGTCCATGGATTTTACGTTACCTTACCGCCGCGGTTATAACCAACAGATCACGAACGCGTAACACAAGCCAATATCAGAAACAGCTCAAAGATCTCGTGCGCGTTGTGCGCCAGGAAGGCTACGAATATCATGACCCAGTCACTGACTTCGTAAAGGCACTTTACATCGATTTTGACTTTGAAGAAGCGCAGAGAAAACTTAGTGAAGCAGATGAGGTTCTCAAGGGTGATTTCTTCCTGAGCGCAGCTGCGGAAGCATTTGTGGAAGCTGCTAGGCATCTGATCAGTGAGAGCTACTGCAAGATTCACCAGAGGATCGATATTGGGGATCTGAGCAAAAGATTGGGCCTGGAGATGGAGGAGGGCGAGAAGTGGATAGTGAACTTAATTCGAGACACGAGAATGGATGGCAAGCTTGACTACAAAGAAGGGACAGTATTGATGAATCACCCGGCAAACTCAGTATACCAACAGGTACGCAAGCTTTTCTTGGATTTACTTGTCAGATATTCTGCGCTGACACGAGGACAGGTTATCGAGCGTACCAAGGGAAGCTTCTTTAGGACCTCTGTGTTGAGCGCTGCCGTCGCGAAGTGACGATCTTGAGCGGCAGCTACATGTGATCTGGAGTAATTCACAAGCCCTTCTCGAAGTGAAGAAAATTCTATCTAGCGTAGCATTGTATGAGTGCATGTGAAGCAGACAGTGGAAGATCCAAGCTGGACAATCGCTACCATAACATTGTGTCTGGCCGTTGCATCTTCGCTGAGTGAGAAGAGGCCCAAAAATGCATTGTGCAACATCATCTCCCGGCCTTTATGAACCTCATGACTAAATATAGCGTCACGCCAGAATGCTCTCTCGAAATAGTCTACTAAACAAATGCGAGCATTTTGAGATCATCTCGCTACTCGGAGCGTCGCAGACGTGGAATCTGATCATTCGAAAAACGTGCCTTGCAGCGTCTTATATTGGCAATAAAGGGTGATCGATTAAAAGTGGTGATAGCGGAACCGTCAAACTATTTCCTTCTTCTACCTTGCCCTACCGTTTCTTACATCTCGTTTTACCTCAAACTTATTTGAGACATGAACCGATCGAACCCGAACCATTGTGAACACAGCAGTCTATTTCCTTCTGCTACTCAGCTTTTACATCAGATTCCGGTCCAGCATCGCCGTTATCTCCGACTGTCTCTTGCGCGTTCCACAGAGTCGAGTACACACCACCGTCATCAATTAATTGGGCGTGCGTGCCACTTTCCGCCACATGTCCATTCTGCAAGACAATGATCATGTCGCTGTCCGAGATCGTCCTCAGTCTATGGGCCACGAAGACGCTGGTCCTCGCTTTGTCCTTTAGTATGCTGTTGATGTTCTGCAGCAGCGATTGCTCAGTGTACGTATCCAAGGCTGACGTCGCTTCGTCGAAGAAGAGCAGGGGCGGATCTTTTAGTATCAGTCTCGATACTGCCAGCCTTTGTTTCTCTCCGCCGCTAATCATCATCCCACGTTCGCCGACCATGGTATTGTACCCATCTGGAAGGCTTTCGACAATATCGTGGACTCTGGCCCTTTTAGCGGCGTTGCGCACTTCTTCCGTTGTTGCGTTTATGTCTCCATAACGGATGTTGTGCTCGATAGTGTTGTTGAATAGAGGCGTGTCTTGAGGCACGACCCCTATAGCTTCGCGCAAGCTTTGCAAGCTCACTTCCCGGATATCTTGATCATCGATCAGAATTCTTCCTGTTTCTACATCGTAAAAGCGGAATAGCAACCGAAGGATAGTAGACTTCCCACAACCACTTGGACCTACAATGGCAACTTTTTGACCTGCCGGAATAGTGAGACTGAGATTCCGCAATATTGGCCGGTCCTTGTGGTAACCGAAAGTCACGTTTTCGAATTTGATCTCTCCTCCCTTGATCAATTGGAGTGCTTTCGGCTTTTCAGGCTCTTTGACCGCGATGTTGACCCTTTGTAGGCTGAAAAGAGTTTCCATATCCAGCAACGACTGTCTCAGTTCTCGGTAAACAGACCCAAGAAAATTGAGAGGGACGGAGAGCTGGAAGACCAGCTGGTTGACCATTACAAGGTCTCCAACAGTGAGGCTTCCCGTGGCGATTCCATTAGCAGCAAGATACATCATTGCAGACAAGGCGCTGGAGAAGATGAGATTCTGCCCTGCATTCAGAAAAGAGAGCGAGGTGGTGACCTTGATTGATGCTCTCTCGTTGTTACTCAAAGCCTTATCGTATCTACCTACCTCGAACTTCTCATTATTGAAATACTTGACGGCTTCAAAGTTGATAAGAGAGTCAACCGCCACCGTTGCTCCCTGGTTATCGGCAGCATTTGCTTGTTTTCGAAATTTGTTCCTCCAGGACGTAGTGACGACCGTGAATCCAGTGTAAGCGACCATTGTTGCAGCCGTGATCGCAGCAAATTTTGGCCCATATTGATACGCCAAAATCCCACAAACCATAGAGATCTCTAACGCAGTGGGGATAATGTGAAAGACCATTGACGTTAGCAGAAAGCTTATACCTTTTGTGCCCCTATCAATTGCTCTTGTTAGGCCCCCTGTTTGCCTGGACAGATGGAAATTCAGATCCAATCGGAGTAGATGCTCGAAGACATTGCATGCGACCCGGCGAATGGCTTTTTGAGCAACGCTCGCGAATATGGCATTCCTTATCTCCTGAAAAACAGCCGCACCGATTCTGGTAGCGCCATCTGAATAGACTCATGAGTAAAGGTCCCAATCCCGAGTAGAGAGTCCGTACAAGCTACTATCATGGCGCCTCCAACGGTCCAAGCTGTGCCAGCTAGATCGACGAAGTCCACATTCATGGAGTCAACGATGCTCTTGAAGTAAAAAGGAACTTGTACGTTCAAGACCTATGAATTTTGAGTATAAATCGCGAAAGATCTTATCATCGCATATCTAGATCTTACCTTTGATCCAACAAGTAGAGCCAAAGCAGTTCCTACTCTAGCTTTCGCTCCAAGGTCATCCTGGACTTGTCATTAGGCTTTTGCCGTGACTGAGATCTACGTGTCGGCCCTACCTTTGGCCATATGTACTTGGCCATTTCCTTTATTATGATCCAATCTGCGCGTCTTTGCTCTTTATTAGAGACAGTTTGCTCCGCCAGCAGAGCGTCTGTCTTGGGTACTTCAGCAGGCTTCGCTTTGTTTGGCTCCTGATACGATTCCGGCTTGATACTTTCGGATCTTTCAGGACGTAGCCGGACCTCGTCCTGGGCTTTCCGCTGCATTGAGCTGTCATTTTGGCGCAAATGGCTCGTATATGTCAGTTGTCGAAGAGGGGAAAAGGGTGGTTTCTGGGGAAATAGAAACTTTGATTTGGGAAAGTAAGCCCTCAAAAGTATAGGCCGATGCATGCATACTGTGGAGAAGAGTGCGACGCGCATCCTCTCGTAGCGCTTCAATCATTCAAGTATTACGGGCGCTCGATATAATTGTATTGAAGTGCATATTTGCAAGAACCACGAGGCTTAGGCTGCCGCTTTTGCCATTCTCCTTAGCACATCTATGGTCCTTTCTGTGGTGTAGTGATAAGTATCACTGTCTGATATTCTCAAAGCTTAAAAAAATCCTGGAGTACTGGAGTATTGAAAAGCTGAGATACTGAGATAGTCAACGTTACCAGAGAATGCCTCTGCGTACTTTACTTTTCACGCTTGCTACCCGGCTTACTAAGGTACTGTAATTTGCAGCCGCGCTTCGCGTCCTAAGGTAAGTTTGAACTTCTTCGTACTTCTGAGGAATGGGCCAGTCCTTCGTAAGCTATGCGCGCTCCACTGAAAGGCACAGAGATCCTCAAGTCAAGCTATTGTAGAGCACCCAGGGGACTTCTCTATACACCGGCTATCTGGCGACGAAGTCTCCAACTCTCTAGCCCGTCCGCAGATGCTCTTGATATACTCCCTTCTGAACCAGCCCCGAGTACGAGCGGTGCAACACCAGGTCTGTCCAAGGTCTAGAGTCTCATTCATGTACTAATTTTGTGGAAGATGCAAGATTTGAGGTCATCGGCTCTCCCTTCTCCCTTCTCTCCGTTTCTCTCTCGGCCTCTCAATATCTCTACACTCGGAAGGGTTCACTGGTTGGGGTAGGAGGAAAAGCTGAAAATGTACACCATTCTCGATTGACAGGAACTCCCTGAGCACGCTGAGAATCATGCAGGCAGTGTCCACTTTGTCAATACTTGAGCCTTTCCGCAGAGCCTTCCTTCGAATCCCATTTCTTTATCAGAGAATATCATCTACGACGCCCATCACGGCACTCCTAACGACAAAAGCGTCCCATACTTCGATGACAACGGTCAATTTAGATGGCACTCTGGACTGGATAATTACTGGGAAAGCTCTTCTGGCGTGGACTGGGCAGACGCTCTCAATTACACCTTCTGTAAACCGGAAAATGGTACGCATCAATGCTGAATAGGAGATCAGGAGCTGATTGTTCAAGAGTCTTGCGCACTGGGGTAATTCTCAGATCACAGGGAGGGGGCTCCTTGCACTTGCAGGTCAAGGGTCGATTTCTCAAATAGTCCTTCAAGCAGGGGAATCATATGTGGTTCACCCAAGGTAAGTCTCGCCTTGCGTTGCGAGACTATAGAGGTTGACATCCAATTTAGTAATGTCGTTGCGTATAGCATGAATTCTAAGCCACCTTTACCTTACCGTTTACAGTCGTCTTCGCTGCGCTTTCAAATCCCGGAAATAGGACTCTCTAAGTTGCTGCCGGATACAAGGTTTGTAAGAGCAATGCGCAGTTCACGAACGTGGCAGACCTTCACAACCATTCTCTTCAATCTACGCACATGGGCGAGAGCGACAGTTTGGGGCGATAGGGTCAGTGAGATGCCATAAACCGGTCGAAACAAGTCCTAATCATTACCAGCTTTTCTTGCAATTCTATGGGCCAACAACACTTCTGCTACAAACACGCGCATCTAGAACACGTGATGTACTGACATCCGAGGATGTCAATGAGATTGCCGATACACAACCAGGTGCAGCGCAGCGGATTGTGACCCTCACACAAGAGCGAGGCAAAGCGGACTCGGGGGAGTCTAAGCCCGGCTTTCCTGTAACTATCAAAGCTCCTCGTATGAGCAAGGCGAGCGTCAGTACCGATGGAAAGGTAACGTTCGAGCCAAATTAGGTCAAAGACCCGAGGCAATTTACCTCCCTCCGCAAAATCGGATGTCCTAATTGAATGGCTGAATGGTTGTTCCATACCTTTCACCTCTCTCATTACATCTGGCGAATAAAAGCTATAGTCTCACCAGCAGTCAGAAACCGACATCCTTGAATCTTGCTATTGATCCGCGCTTGATAGTACAGGCGAAATCCTCATGTCGTGGTCCCATGATGTGGATTTTGATCACATTGCACATTCACAGCAAACCGATTTCCATCGGTTGTGATTCTTCACGTCACTTAGCTACCCCAGCTTTCCATCCCGACCTGTCGTTTGCTGCTGGCTCAGAGTCTTTCTCTGTATGCCCGTTGCTCCTCGTCAATCAAGTCAATAGCGTCCACCAACACTCCCTCTGCAGCCTGAGCGTATACTAAGAGTCTAGCGGCAGATTGATCGTTAGCCTCCCCAAAACCAAGCTCTCGGAGTTGCTCAACGCAGTCATTGATCTTGCCCACGGTAGAATCGTCGTGATGCTGATCATCGTACTCTGTTGCTGCGAGAGGCGTGCATCGTGATTCTACTTCGTGCTGAGAGAGCCTTTTGGGATGCTGCTGGTTGGCATCTAGGAGTATGCCTCTGCCTTTACTAGCCCTATGGGGGGCCCTGGGCTGGCGACCACTGTCCTGTAGAAAAGCACCCCATGCGATCCTTCCAGAACCATCAAAACCTTCAGAGTAAGGTCTTCGGAGTCGTGCTGCGTGTCTGATGTCCGAGCTAGCAACGGTGGCATTCCGGCGAAGTTCTCCAGTCAAGTCGGGTCTGGCTGAGAGTTCCGCTTCCGTAGGGTCAAAAGGCCCTGCCAATCGGGCCGCGGAGCTCTGACAGCTTAGCGATATGATTTCGCTCCCGTTTCGAGCAGTGAATTGCTCGCTAGGATTAGCCACTGGTTTAAAAGATCGCTCGGGTGACTCCGCATCATTGGGACTGGTGATACATGACAAGCTCCCATTGGCTGGCCCAGATTCTCTAGCCGTCGTGACAAACATGGGTCGACGGGATGCTCGCTCAGGGATTAATGGTTCCATACCTGGTAATGCTGGGAACCCAGGAGTAGCTCCCGATATTCCTCCCTCGAACTCGGCTAATGTGGGAAAGTGAGTGTTGACTGGAGGCGAATTTGCACGCTGGACATAGTCCTTTTCATCGAACGTTTTGAAGGGGTGAGATTGTTGCACACGGTCAGTATTTCCCGGGGGATTGGGGACGCTAACAGGTCGCGGCCTGTGAAATTGTGGTTCTTCGCTCAAGGTTGGTCGAAGCCTGAGTTGGCGTTCTTTTTCTAGCTTTGGGCTCGCAGATATGTCAGGGATGAATCTTGGCTCAGCTGCATGATTCGGTCTCGGACTATAGGCTGCCTCAGACGATTCAACGCCATCGTTAACGGGAAACTCGTTGCTCTCACGCGAGTCGATCGCGCATTCGTCTGGGCCGTTTTCGTGCGCTATGTCTAATTTAGTTGAGCTCGTGCTCATCGCTACTTCTCCAGGTCTATCACGAGGGGGGGAAGCAGGTCCATCTTGATTTGCAGCCACATCTCTTCCCAAGAAGGTAGTGAGCCCCGCCGCCAGACGTTGGAAACCGAGAGTTGTATCGTCCGTAAGCTGGAGATCGGCGTCCCGAGTTCTGATTGCTGCTTGCCGCGAGACGAGGGAGACTTCCTGAAGACCTCGTGCAATGCCTTGTATGCAAGCTCCAAAACCCGTTACAGCCGTACGAACGCCATGATCGATTGCTGTTAGCACGTCCTGAGATAATGCCGCGTCTCCAGCAGTGAGCTCCTGCAGATGCTCGTTAATGACTTCGAAGACTGCATGTGATCTTTGAGGCAATGGCTGGGTTTTGGCGTCGTTAGAAACAAGTGGCTCATGCACCGACGACGACTCAGCCTCGGAGGCTTCTTCGCCATCTGTGCTTGAAAATTTCTTGGCCAATTCCGTCTCAAAGACCTCCAAAAGAGATGCCTGCCCATCTCTAGACACTTCATCAGTATCCATAGAAATCGAGGTGTTCCTCGCTTCTTCTCGAGCGTCTTGACGCTCGTCAAAACGAGTCGCGCGGGTTCCGCTATAGGACGACCATCGGTTCTTGCTAATCGCGTGTTCTGAAGATCCTACGCGAGAAGGCCGTAAATGACGAATGGGATTTGTCCGGCACCGAAGTTTGTCCCCAGCGACCTGCGCCTGCCTTCTCCCTTCTGAGGTCAGGCCAGGTCCATCAAAGGCTTGAGAAACGCTGGTAGACGCTTTAGGAAGGAATGCTGATGTTGACGATTTGTAGTTCGCCCATCGATTTTGATGGCCATCGACTGCCAAGGCACCTTTTCTATGGCGAGATAGTGTTGTCCTCGCTCGTAACTTATCACCCGCAGCTTGTGCCTAGATCCACATGTCAATCCTTTGTTGTACCTTTACCTCGATGAGGACCCTCGGACTTACCTGTCTCTTTCCCTCCACAGTGAGAGTCGTTTCTCCTCTTTTCCCCATGATTGACAATGCTGAGCGGTCCAGGTCCAGATCTAAAATTGACGGCACGGCAGCCTGGCCAGTGGTGGCGTTTGTCGGTTGAGACGTTATTGGCATTGGCAGCTGAAGTTGAGGCGGACTCGTGGCATTGAAATGATGGAGACGATACTCTTCGAATGGTTGCGTGGCTGGGGTATAATGTGAGGAATCGGCCTCCAACCCAGCGGTTTCTTCAATGCTTCGGATATGCTGGGGTTCAAAAATGAGCTCCTGAGCTCTCAGGGTGAGTTCTTCCTTCCCCAAAAGCCAGTGCATTAAATCGACGGATTGCCAAGGCACACCAAGTTCTTCTGCGAGCGGACTCCATATTTCACGTCTTCGCCTTTTTCAAAGATGCCAGTGTCAGGCTTTGATCTTCTCATTCTCATCCCCTTTCAACTTCCGTCAACAAAAGAATTTTGCTTACCTCTCGTAGAAAAGCGCCAGACTATTCTTCTTCTGTGAACTCCAATTTGAGACATTGCCCAAATCTTGCGCGACTGGATTGTCGTGCGAATCTCTGCTATATTGTTGTATGTCTTGCCACAACTTTCGTACACGACCAAGGTCATTTATTTCAAAAACATGATGCTCTGAAGACCGGAGACGACGGTGCAAGTCAGCGGAAAGGGCTGACGAGGGCGGTAAGTGAGGTTCTTCAAGCTTCTCCGTCAGCTCTTTGGAGGAGCCAAGCTGTGTGTATTGGGGTCAGCCAGAACAAATTCAAAGTCTCAGGTTGGAGAGAGGCTACCGTGATAAGATCCCCATCGTCTTCGTCATAATATCTTAATGCTGCGGCTGGGTTATGAGATATAGTGTCATCGTAATCGGGAGCGTTGATTCGAACGAGCGTCTCTTGAGAATCTTTCGGCGGGCTCCACAGATTGCGGATGTGGAAAGGGGGCAACATTGTGACAAGTCGAAGCAGTTGGTATAGATGTGTATACAAAAACTCGAGATGTTTCCTTGAGGTAAACAAGTTGAAGGTCAAGACCGATGGCGTAACTGGTAAATGGTGGGAGCCTGGGCTCGGAGAGCGAGGAGGGGACGAGGGGAGTTTGGCAGCGGGTTTAAGCTTAAATTAAGACTTTATTATTTTGGCCTTTATTTTTAATTGGGCGATTAAAGTACTTTTAAGTACAGGGTCCGCTAATAATAAGTGAATACCTGGTAAGTAGATTTTGGCTTGCACCTTTCTTCCATAAGGTAATTAAGGTATCTATAGTGCGCAAGACTGAAGTGCGAGTCTAAGGTATGGTAGAGTAGTGAGAGGACGACAGCAGCGTTTCTTGCGCCAATTGGTAGACCAACGGAGTCAAGACAGGCTTCAAGGTATGCGAGGGCTCTGGTAGCTCATGTCAGGATGAAAGGCGTGAAATGATTTACGCCGAAGCCTCAATCAATCGTTCCAACCCAAGCCCTCCAGCTCCTTTCTGACTTCATCCTCCGTGTCCATCTTCTTGATTTGCGTACCCTCCAACTTTTCACCCCCAGCGCGCCTCATCTTCAAGTCATCAATGGCCCGCAACTTCTTCAGCAAAGCTCTGGTCTTCTTGTCTTGCGGTGTCCCTCCACCGCCCGGGGAGGTCACCGAGAGCTCCGGAGCCTCTTGCGACATCTTCGCGCTTGTGATACTGGCAGCCGGGGTCGGGGATGGCCGTTGAGGTTGCCGTTCAGGCTGCCGATGCTCCTTTTTGCGTTGCTGCGAGCGTGGCCGACTGTCCAAATATCCCCTTGACCGGTTCCTCTCGTGACCCTTCTGGTCTCTCCTTTCCGGACTTCTACTTGGATTTACCGGTGTAACTGAGGAGATACCATCGGCTGTTGGCGCAAGTGCCGTGGCTTTGTCAGCAGTGTCCTTTGCTTTCCTCGCTTCCCGCTTCTTCTTATTCTTTGAAGCTGCCTTTGATAAATTCTCATCGCCCTCTACGGGTGCTGCACCAGCCGTAGCCTTATTGGGCTCAGCCACCACCTCTGCGCCCGGAACTTCTCGTTTTCTCGATCGACCAAAACCATTAGCTGCATGACCCAAAGATAGACTGCCGTTGCTGACGTATGCGGCACCACCCTCATCTTCACGCTTGAAAGCTAAAGGTGTAAGTGTACCTCGAGCGCCAGGTGGTCGGTAAGCACCAGCCGGCTTCGATGGTGTCTTGACAGTATCTAGGTACGCTAATGCCGAGGCATGCGGAATGGGCATAGGATGAAGATGGTTCTCCATGGGATGCGAACTTAGAGGTTGTGGACGCCAAGTGACATGGTAAAGCTCTTGCAATTCCTCGTTGTACATCAAACCTCCTCCGACATGCCATACTCTCACACCGTTGTCAACCCGTAATCTCGGGCTTGTAGTCGCAGTAAGTATATGCTGTCCATCAGGGCTCCACTCGCATACACTAGCATTACTAGCTTCGATAGTGCAAATCTTTTGATAATCCTTTTCCATATCGTAAATGTCCATTTGGCCTGCCAAGTTACCGAAGCCAGCAACGAGCACGAATTTTCCGTGTGGAGAGAATAGGATTGTGTTTCGAGGACCAAGGGCGAAGCTATGAATGGCCTTGGCTTTGGTATTGAATATTGTCGTCTTGGCCGGCATGTAACCGTACACTACGCCAAATTCCTTCGAATTCGGCGACCATGTAACGTCATGAATCGGGCCATCTTTGTCTACGCTAGGTCAGCACTTACTGGCCAGCAAGTTTGTGATTCGAGGGAGAACAGTACCTAGATCTATCCTTGAGTCAAAGCCGCCATTGGCGCTGAGGAGATAAAGAGTCGTTTCTCCATAGTAACTCTTTCCTGACTTGTCGACTTCAGTCTGAGCTAATACGATGAGACTTGTACCTTGATCGTTCCATTTGAGCTGAACTTTATCTCCTTTATAGAAATTCTTTTGGGAGACCGGGGCATCAAAGTTAGGCACGTTGAACACCTTCACTGCCGCAGGCTGGCCCTATAGTGTCGCTTTTAGTATTCTATCAACTTTTGGCCATGGTATACTGCCTACCTTGCGCTCCGGGATGAATACGACAATTGAATGGTTCTCGCCTGGCGACACAGCAAAGTCTGTGACTCCTTCAACCCGCAGCTTGTTCCACACGGTCGCCAGATCCCCACTTTGGTAGAATTGAACCTCATTCGTGACTACACGGGCACAATACTGTTCATCATACGTATATTGAAGGTTCCACCCAGTCTGTGACTTCTGCACAAAACGCCCAACAACGTCATGCTCGTCTTCATCTGCATCAAGCCTTCCCTCGACCACCCTCCACACTTTCAGATTCTTGACTGAATCACCATTGTCGTCCTTTGACGGTCTTTGCCAGGTGATTATAAAAGTGCCGAGAGGGGAGAACCCTAGTTCGTAGACATTCTGGGCTGGCAACGATGTGATTACGTGACCAACGGAAGCGTCTACGACGGTCACTCTGCCGATATTTAGTAGTATTCTCCAGGGTTTTCATGGCTTTTACCTCTCAGGTGATGCCCAGGCAAAATAGCGTCCACAAGGCGAGTAGGCACAACATCTGAGATTTCCTTCCGGCCTAATGACTGGTGGGTCAGTCAAGTATTCCAGGACGCAATAAGTTGGAGTATGCTTTTCCAAAGATGTCCGAACCTTTGGAATCCGGGGAGCGAATCATAGACTGGGGCAGCCTCGACAACGCCAATGCCTTTGAGCGTTCGATCTGGAGGATGATTATTTCAGGTTCAGAGGATTGAACGGGCACTTGCCCAAACGTTGGACTTACAGGCAAATTGAGTTGGGACTGCCATGACTAGTCAAAGTCACAGAGAGTCTTCTGCTGCAGGCAAGCGCTTCTGAAGCGGGAAAGGGACGAGGGGAGGGAGCCGAAAAAAGGAGTAGAACAAAGAAAGTGAATGGGTGTTCGCTTTCAGGATTTAGCGTGTGCACAGGCTATGACGAATCTTGGCGCTGAGCAAATTACATTACAAAAACCCTTATAGTACCTTATTCTTTGTCCCTTACCTTGGATTTTATTATTAGGGCTCAAAACAAGGTTCGCCTTCTATATGCCTCATAATGGCTCAGAATACATACCATCTTGTATACACGCTGAATCTGCTGAGAAGCACCCCTAAACCTAGTCACAATTCGAATACAAAGATATTCTTGGATTGAAACTACTGGATACCTGACCGAGCATTCTCATCGCCATACGACCTTTCCTGATGAGGAAGAAATTAAATTCTCACATCTCTACGGTCCTGCACACGCCTACAGGTTTCCTTCTCCGTCGATTCCATCCATCCTCGCAGATGTAATCAAGGCCGTGTGAAGGATCAAGTAGGAGTACGGAATCCTGAATACGGTAGGAAGCGTGACAGAATGCCGCAATTGCCCCGGACAAGAAACATTTCGATTTGTTGAAAAGGTATCTGAACCAGTCAGATTTCATCTCCTCAGCAGTCACCTGTCGAACAGCTTCACCCACATGGTCTTCAGTCATAATCTGATACCCTAATTGCAATCTTCCTTTTGCTGGGGTTTTCAAATTTTCGGACCTGATGGCTTCAGTCCTCAAGCCCTTGCATAGGACTACCCGAGCTCATATGATGTTTTGCAGACGTAGGACTGCCGGCCACCTCAATATCTTTCCCTGTCGGAGCCGTTTTACCCGGAATAAATGTTGGTCCGCTAACAGTGCTACTGGCAGTTTCCCCAAAGCCAACCAAGCTTGCGTTTCCTTCGTCGCTCATACCACCGCTACTAATTCCATCATCCTGATCTTCACTCATCTTGTCAGAGTCACCTCCCGATCCTGTTGCAGAAGCGCTGCCTACTGTACTTTTGCGTAGATTAGAAGCGTTATCAAAGTATCCCGGGGGCTGCTGTTGTTGAGCATGGTGGCTCCCTTGCGCGACATGCTGATTAGCGCCACGAAGAGTGGCTACCCTTTCCAAACCAGCAAGGCGAGATATGCGGTCCGCACGTTCGGCGTCGAGAGTGTTGGCGGAAGAATTCGAGGATGAAGAAGCGCCGTGTGTGTGCGTATGAGGCGGTGCTTGTCCGAGTGATCCATCCTTGATAGCTGTCGTGCTGAACGCAGAATTTGGCGTACCCCTGCAGCAATGGGTGTTAGTATTGAAGCTGCCCTTAGGATAGAAGCACAGGCGTCAGAGCAAACAAATAGCTTACGGGCCAAAGTCAGAGGGTGTTCCTCCAGAATCACTTGGGGGAGGAGGGAGATTGATGAGAGTCGGACCTTGAGATCTCGACATGATATTGAATTAGGTGTAAGCTTGTCGTTGTTGTACAGGCTTGAAGAGCGCGAGAGGTTTCAGTCTCTGAAGGAGGGAGGGCTGGGTCTGTGGCACGGATTTATTGGAAAGAACAAAGCCGTAGTATAGATGGATCGTAAAACAAGTATGGATAGAGAGGTAGGGAGGCATGCGAGAGGGAAGAATCATGTTCTCTTATTGTGAAGTGGGAAGTGCTCCGTAGCGGCGGAAGAGATGCCTCGGATAAAGTAAGGTACAGTACTAGTATTCTGAAGGCTGCTTACGTAAGGGAACTTTTGGTTTTCCTTCGGCTCTTGCCTCAGACCTGCTAAGCCGTTTTCTTACCTAATTGGAAAAATATCACGAATCATCCCACGACGTAAATAAAAGGGAGTACCTCGAACGTCGCGTATACGATTACTAACTTAACGACGTTCGAGGTACTCCCTTTTATTTACGTCGTAGAATATTAAACCCGAAGTATTGAGATTTATAATGTTTTTTTTATTTTTAAAATACACTAAATCCGTTAAAATCCTAGTGAGTAGTGGATACTCTATCTGGTTGTATTTTTTGATTTTGCGCTCAGACGTGCTAGGTACGAAGTGGGTACCAAGGCACGTCTGAGGGACTGAGGCAACTTCGGCTCCTCAAATCTTCCCAAAGAGCCCTTTTCCCACCCCTTTATTCCTCCCCTACAGGACGCACCACGCAGAACAGGTTTGTAAAGTAAGAGTCGGCGTAAAAGGAGAAGAAAGTAAGGTAGTTACCGGTACCGTAGCATCGGTCATAGCATTCACGGCTGTGCCAGATAAGGTGTACGTGCCTATTTGATTGAGTACTTACTTTAGAGTTGCCTTGAGACTCTATCAATTATTTTGCATAGACATACTCAAATTGGGCTGACCCTCGACGGGTGGTGAGTAGAAAACCGGATCCGTTTAGTCTCTACGATCAACTTGATGACCACAGCAATATTTGGGCTAGCTGGGGAGACGACTCCTTGACGTTTCAGAGCCAGTTCCATTCAAGGTACCGCAAGGAAGATTGCAAGTGTATATTATAGGTCGCATCGGTCATAAAAATTGCGTCTCTGGCTCTACAAGGTCTACCACAATGTTGGAATTTTGATACTTTAGGACATCAAGCGAGTGAGCACTAGGGTGAGGTGGATGCGGTGGGAGAGCCAAACTCTAGCATCGTCGAAGTAGAGGCTGTGCCAGTCTCTAGTCAAATAACGATATGAATTGTTGATATCATGATATAATGAACATAGGCGATGGATTGTAGCACTTGCACTGAATGCTAATCAGACGTGGATTCGAATAAGCCTCTCGCGAGAGTCGTCTCGTCTCACCAGAACACAGCCATCCTCACAACAACCTATAAGCAGGCGCGCTCGGGCAGGAGTCGGAAGAGCAAGTGCAGCAAACCAGCCATGCCAAGCCGTCCCGATACGTTCAAAGCCGTTGCAGACGGCTGGTGGAGGTTGCAATCGATGTATCGCAGGATATACTGAGCAAAGGGGATAGATCTTCCCAGGGCTCGACCTTGTACCCGCGTTGATGGAGATGCGGTTGAGAAAATGATACCAAATGATGGAAGAGGAAGTGGATACGGGAAGGTAGAGCAGGGCTAGGTACTGGGGTTGAAAGGTGCAAGAGATGCATTTGGGTATCTAGACGCTACGCCATGTGACTGTAGATACAATAAAAGTGCTGACTGTCTTCAACAGTTGTAATAGAATCATGACATCAGGAGGTTGTTACCGTTTGTGTGAGACAATGTTCGAGTCTTGCTAGTTGGCGTACTTTGGCTCTCTGACATGTTGGCCAGGATTCGGTCCATCCCATTCACGTCTAGGTCTCCTCTGGTTAGCAGCTGCTGGTCGGTCATAGCCGGAAGTAGTGGCAAAGGGAGAGAAAAAGTCACTTGAGGCTCTGTCATAGGCGAAGTCACGATTATCAGTCGATGATCTCCAGTGACGAGAATTCCGGAATAAGTTGATCCATTATTCGATGCACCTGATCGATGATGGAACGGCATTAAAGAAGCCCCCTTAAACATCTCACCACCTAGCTGGATTTTATTGATGATCTTGGATTCGGCCTTAGCCCCGCGTCCAAAGAGGTTTCCAGATCCTCGGATCTTGCTCTGCCAGTGGATGAAGAGACTGGGTATCACGGCAATGGTACTCCCGTGCCATGCAAGCATACCTTCATCATCTGCTCTGCTATTTGACGCATCCTGGACTGAAGATACAGAAAGGCCGCCTCGCGCGAGCCCGTCTGATTGAGTCATGGGCTCTGCAAACAATGTTTGCTGCTTTGTTTTGCGGGTACTAGGAGTCATAGGAGCCAATTTCGATGTGTTTTCCGTCTTCGTGCTCGAGCTCTGCAGCAACGTCCTTGACTTCAAAGGATCGCCAACCCACCCTTCGAGCGCAAACTTTGTCAAAGACCCTACTGACGTGCTTCCGGGACTTCTTGTCGTGTCTAAGGGTTTCGGACTCGGACCTGCGTTCTCAAGATCCCACACGCCCCACTTGCCATCTGCTAACAGCGCTAGGATGGCTTTGCCACCCAAGACCCATTTTGCGTCCAAGATAGGCTTACGTCTTGAAGAGAGGTCCTGCAAAGTCTCGAAATTGGTATGCAGGGACAAACGCCAAGAGCTTTCGGGCACTTTGGACTGAGGAAGGCAGTCCAGTATCCTTACCACACCCTTAGCCTCTGCAACCAGTAACTGAGAGTGCCGCGAAGCCGGATAGAGTGCAGAGTTGAAACATACTGATACGACTGGTGAGGCAAGATATTGGGTTCGCCAAGGAATGTGCAATCCTGGGGATAAGGACACTTCCCCCGCCGGAATAGAGATTCTATGGATCAAGAGAAGGCCTGAGAGATCTGCAGAGTGCGACGCGATGAGTAAATCCCATTGATGATCTCCAAGACAGGATCTACTATGACTTTGGGAGGCAGACCGTGAGGCATTACGCTGTAAATCCGCCTTCTGGATGCTGGAATCATCTTCGTCCATATTGAGGTCTTCCAGATCTTCTGGGGGGATCGATGTCATAGATACAGCAACACCTTTAGGAATGCTCCGATGTGTGGTCCCGCTCGAGAGCACAATCATCTGTTCACCAAAGACGCTTTTCCCAGCGACCAAATTGGAAGCCGTAACCCTTAATTCGGGCCTATTCTTACTTTGTGGAGAGGGAGGAAGGAGAGGGATCAATAGTACTCTGACGGACAAGTCAGAGCAGGCCACGGCAAGAACAAGCTTCTGAGAAAAGATGATGGGTAGTGACTCTGCGCCTGATCGCTGAGCGTCTGAGGGCAGATTAGGGAAATTGAGATGTAAGACCTCAACTCCGAGTGGTAGATCCAGCGTCTGTATGACCGGCTCGTAAGGTTCCGAAACATCGAGCTCGCCTTCCTCTTTCTCGAAGTCTGGATTATCTTGACCTGTCGGCTGTTCCAAGTTCTCAGGCGCTTCTTCTTCTGAATCAATGATCATGATTGCGTCCTCTTTGGCATCATTGGCCTTGGACTTCTTCTCGACAGCCACTGGCTTGTGCTTAAAAGGTCGCCCTCCTTTCCAGACAACGCATAGACCCTGCGCATGCCCGTAAACAATGATTGTGGAGCCATTAGGGGAGGGCAGTGGGTAAGACTTAGATGTATGAACACGGTGAGGCAATTCGTAGCTGGAGAATTTGTTAGCGAGGGGCTTTGTATAATGGGAGCGCTCTGTTATGCTACCATATCTGAAGCAAGTCATCGAAATGACGAATGTTCGGCTTCATGGCTGAAATTTCTCTCGACTATGAACGGACCGTAGCTTGATGCGACTTTGAGATACACCGCATATCGTAGAAGCAGCTTTTGAATCACACACATAAAGATGTGACGGTCGTATTTGTGGATGGATGGTGCAGGCAACAGTGGATTGGTTTGCGGATCGGCAGGTCTCCGGTCAAGTTAGCTACGCACGTACGAAAGGGAATCGTCAGCTTTCAACACCTGGTGTGACGGTACTGCGAATTGAACCCAAACAAATCCAAATAATGTTAGTATGAACAAAGACCGGGAGGTACGAGTATAGCTTTACTGATGACAGATTATAGGAGGGACACGACTGGTCATGGCTTCGGTGACCTCGCTGGGCGTCCACAGGCCTTCAGCTCTTCCATTCCTCATCGCCGAGGAAATCCTCCCAGCAGACCCATTGGATGATACTTTTACATGGCGTACCTTTCAAGATCATAGCCAAGAAGACAAAGGAGAGGAGGAAGAACTCGTGACTACAAAGTACTGCGTTGTATGGTCTAGAGCAGGTGTAATACAACGTGTTTTTCGCTTCGACGTCGAGAGCGAGCCAGTAACACAAGCCGTATTTGCATATTTCCCGAGCCAAACATCGAAGCACTCAAAAGATGTCGACGATCCTAATGTCTCACCTCAACAAAGTCGGAAACAACATACGGTGAATGACGAGCTTAATATCAGAAATCACAAATCATCAAAGCCGGGATTCGGACTAAAAAGGGTACATAGCGATGCCCCCAAACGTGATGGGCGGGCACAGAACCAATTGCCTGCTGGCGAGCAAGGGTTCGACCACATGGCAAAGAGTCGAACCCTCGTCATTGTGCTAAAGACTCAAGCTCATGTTTTCTTCTTGTCTGGGACGCGCCATATTGTGCATCTACCGTTTGAGGTCGATGCGGTATTCCCATGCATTTACGGTGTACTACTACTGAGAAAGCTTCCTGAGAAAGAAACAGCACCGCCGACTCCCCGGATACCATCTGTGCCGAATAATTCTTTTGCTTTTTCTCAGGCGCCTCTCCCAAGCCCAACATCAAGACCACGAAAACATCAAACCCTCGCCGAAATGTCCCTAGCACAAGAATCTGACCCTTCAATCGCTCCCTTGCTACAAGGACTTCTGCAGCGATCAGCTCATACTCCAGATATCTCATTTCCAAAAATGTTTTGTCTCATTGATCCACTGACCGAGACCGGTACCGTCGTTACAAACGTAGGGATCAATGCTAAGAGAACTGGGAAGATGTATTCGCAGCCCAGGTCCGAGTTTGAGCCCCTCGGATCAAAGGAAGATCTTCTCTACATTTCTCCTCAAGATGAACTATCTCAGCGTTCCCAGGATTTCCCTGCCCGAAACCCACTTGCTCTTGCAGTAACAGAGAATTGCGAGACTGGTATTCTTAGTATGTGGACCGTCAGATACGTAGACTCTAGAGCTGTAGGCTCTGTGCATAGTCGAAAATCTCTCGCTGCGACTGGCGCCAGACATCGTCGCCGAAGTTCGTATGGGCCCGGCCTAGGTACCGGCACTTCGACTCCAACTGCTAGAGGGGCTGCTAATGGACGCGAGAGTTTTGGTGGGGGAAAACCCTTCCGTCATACTAGCATAGATCGAACATTGGAAGAATATACAACGCATGACCAGGATGATTTATTGGATTCAGCTTTCTCAGATCCTGCCATGCCAGTCAGTTCCTCCAGGCGCGTTAGTGGTTTGCTCGCAAGGGCAGATCTTTCTACAAATCACGAAAGATCAACATTCACCGATCTCGTGGGCGCTCAAGCACCGCGGAAGAGCGAACGTAAAGGAGCATCCTTTAGATCCAACGGCGCGCGACTGAGCGTTGGTCCAGAGGTAACAGCTACAGATGCGAGGCCACAGAGCTTTCATGAGATCAAAAACAGCTTTGACGCGATCAGTCTGCACGAGACCCCATTTGATGACATGGCACACGAGCTTGATGATTTTCATGATATGAGTCTGGACAATGCCACCTTACAAGAACGCTCACGGGGCTTGCGCAAGGAAATCGTCTTCAACAAGTTCTACAGTCTGCGTAGTGGTAATCGAAGAATTGACAGACCAGGGTCTCAAGCAAGTAGTCCTGTGCGTGAAGTCTTTACATTGAGGTCACCCAATGCTAGTCTTGGGGATGCGACTAACGATGCTACGATTATTGTTTGTCTTATTGACCGAGCGGCTCGTGATTTAACCGTCATACCGGTCACCGTGCGCACAGATGAGACCACTAACAGGTATGAAGATGCCCAAGGCGAGGCTAGAACTGTCCATCAAGGGTGTAGCGTCCTTGTCAGTGGCATAACAAAACAGTCTGGAGTCATCGATGCTTGCAAGATTAGTGATGGTTTGTACGCCCGCATATTGGTCTTGGGAACTAGTAGCAATGGCATTGGAGAACTGTCTTTGCAAGCTCCGTGGAGTCCCGTCCGAAAGATAGAACTCCCATCCAATCTCTGCCTCCACAATCCCCACCAGATAAGTAGCGAAGTCACCTTGCGACAAAGACGTGAGGGCGGTTTCAAAAGAGTACTAAGTCGAGGGCCACAAAGTTGGGTCGCCCTTGAACACCCAAGTCACCAGGGCCGTGTAGACGTGATGGACTCTCATGGCACGAGACATCGCATTCAGGTGCAATTCAGACCACGCAATGCAATGGTACAGAGAATGATAAAAGTCGCTGAGTCAGTTCTGCCATCATCATATGCAGACGGAGAGGCCATTTTGCGAGGCTGGTGGGAGACTCTATCATTTGTACAGTCTCGGTCGGACCAAGAGAACGATACCGAATGGATGGCCATAATCGTTGTTCTTTTCTCCATGGCAACTGTTTGGATTGGAGACCAGCATACAGATGGTGCCACAAGACAGAGAAGACGGAAAGGTGGTTTACTCAGATCCAGTAGTGGAGCGGCCACCAATTTAGAGAGCTGGGAAGCTATGTTGAACAAGGAAGGAGGTTCTTCCGGCACTTTTCCAGCGTGGATGCAGGCTGGAGGTTGGGAGTGGACGGCAAGAGAAAGCGTCTTGCTACAGCAATTCGCCCCTAAAAGATCGAAATCTTCGAGCTCTTTCAGCCCTTCTTTCGCTCCTGCAGTGCCTGTTCCAAAGAAGTCTTCATATCTGCTTCACTGCGTTTCCATTGCTCGAGATTTTGTCAAGTCGCCCGTTGGACAAGTTGCAAACGGTGAACATGGCTATCTGCCCACTGCATCATCTAGGGACACGGATGTCCGCCGTACTGCTTTGGCTTCTGTCTTGATCGGCCTTCACCTTCTGCGCGAAGATTTGAAGTTAGATACCTTAGCTTCCGAGGCTCTCCATGACCTTACACCTATTCTCGCACAGATAGGGAGCTGGCTTGGTTGGAGTAACTGGGGAACCAAGCCATCGACATATTACATGCTGGAGAGAGCTAACATGGAGGCCTGGCTCTTCGAAGATTCAGTAATTACTGGCATACGGATTCCTTCGGAGCCATTTCCTCCACCTTCGATTTTGCAATTTATCGAGACGACAAATATCAACTCCAACATGACACCGTTCATCTCACTCTTTGACATGGCAAGCTCGCCAGCAGACGAAGTCGCAGGCAAACACTCCACCGACGCTTCAGCAAAGCTTTTGTTGGAACTTACTCCAAGAACGGTGGCTATTACCAGTCTTCTTACTTCACAGGCTCGAGAGACAAACGAGGTCCGAGTTACAAAGATGGCGGCCATGGGTTTGAACTCATCGTTTTTAGAAACCCTCCCCGAGAGCGTGGCTGTTCCTTTTCGTGCGGCGATCTCGAAGTGTCAAGCCCATCCCTCAACCTCATGGGGCAGCGAAATGCTTGAGATTATTGGTAGGGAAGATATAGCTATGCTCGAGCATGAGGGACCCATAGCGCGACCACGCGGAAAATCCGCGAATTCTTCATCTAATGACGCAATAAGAGACGTCCACAGCATATGTCATTCAACACTTGAACTTGAGGCTGTTGGGCCATTTGATGGCTCTGCTGAGCTTGATAGACAAGCAGTCACTCGCCTACTGTTCAAAGAGGACCAGCGCTTTGCCGAAGCTGCGAGGCTCGTGCATCCTCTCCTCTATCCTATAGCTCGATGTACGCCTGAGCCTGAGTGGTCTGATACAGATTTGCTAGAAGCTCAACAAGAGCTGGTTAAAGTGATAGCAGTGCGAACGCTGTCTGTATCACTAGGCCGCGGTCTACTTTTCTATAGCGCTCGCTTGCCTCTTCTCACAGAAAAATTCCCTGTCCACGGCTTTACTTTAAGTTGCGTCATGAAGCCCGCTGATACGACAGTCACAGCAGATCGGAATAATTATACGGAAGAGAAGACCTCTTGGGCATTTTTCCACGCCGGTGTTGAAGCTGGCTTGAGTATCTCAAAGGACGCGAAAGGGATCGACACGTCGTGGATTCTTTTCAATAAGCCTCGTGACCTCCAAGCCAGGCATGCGGGCTTTCTCCTTGCACTGGGTCTTAACGGGCACCTCAAATCCATAGCAAAATGGGTAGCTTTCAAGTACCTGACGCCAAAGCATACGATGACCTCCATTGGGCTTCTTCTTGGGCTTTCAGCCTCTTATCTTGGCACGATGGACACTCTTGTCACCCGCTTACTTTCAATCCATGTAACTCGCATGCTTCCACCAGGAGCTGCTGAGCTCAATCTGTCTCCATTGACTCAGACCAGCGGAATCATGGGTATAGGTCTACTGTACTGCAATTCGCAGCATCGTCGTATGAGTGAGATTATGATTTCGGAAATAGAAAATGTTGACCCGGAGGATAACTCGCATCCGTTCGACAACCTCCGAGACGAAGGCTATAGACTAGCTGCGGGCTTTGCATTAGGCTACATCAACCTAGGTCGAGGCAAAGACCTTAAGGGGTTGCACGACATGCACATTACGGAAAGGTTGCTGGTAATTGCCATCGGTTCGAGGAAAGTTGACATCGTTCATATACTTGATAAGGCAACGGCAGCTGCCACTGTCGCCATCGCGCTTATGTTCATGAAAACTAACGATGAAACCGTTGCACGAAAAGTTGACGTACCTGACACCCTTCACCAGTTTGATTATGTGCGACCAGACATATTCTTACTAAGGACAGTCGCTCGGCACCTTATCATGTGGGACGACATACAGCCTTTGGCCAGGTGGATGAAGAAGCAACTTCCGCTTGTATACCAGCCTAATTATAAGCTGACTACCATTCGTATCCTTACAAGCGAAGATATGCCGTTCTTCAACATCATCGCTGGTCTTTGTCTCAGCGTTGGCCTTCGATTCGCAGGTTCAGGGTCTTTGGAAGTCCGAAGTATGCTTTGTCATTACGTTGATCAACTTATGCGCATCTGCAAGCTACCGACTCTGAGCTATGACGCCAAACTCGCTCGCATCACAGTCCGGAATTGCCAGGATGTCGCAGTGCTCGCAGCATGTTGTGTGATGGCTGGTACAGGCGACCTGCACCTCTTTCGTCGCCTCCGATCTCTTCATGGCAGGATCGACGCTGACACACCCTTTGGCAGCCACCTTGCCGGACATTTTGCTATTGGCATCCTCTTCATGGCTGGGGGGACCCATACGTTTGGTACCACTAATATAGCCACAGCATCCCTGCTTTGTGCTCTCTATCCTCTTTTCCCAAACGCTGTGCTTGATAACAAATCGCATCTCCAAGCCTTCCGCCACTTTTGGGTTTTGGCCACCGAGCGCCGCTGTCTGATCCCTCGGGACGTCGACACGCATAGACCCGTGTCACTGCCTATCGTTGTCACCCTTGGTTCTGGTACAGAAGTTGCAATGAATGCACCCTGCCTTCTGCCTGAAGTTGAGACAATCGCTAAAATTCAAACGAATGACCAGGAACACTGGACCGTTACTCTCGACCTTGCAGGAAATCCCGTCCACTACGAGGCCTTCAAACGACATCAAGGTATATATGTGCGCCGTCGCGCTGCATACGATGCCGACAGTTCAGTATTCAGTGCCACAATGCAGGCACTCAACGACGCACAGTCGAAACACCACCTAAGCAAACAGACTTTCGAATGGATCTTTACTTTGCCTGCACTAGCAAAATTCAACAGGGCGGAGCAAGCACTCGTGTTGCCCGCTGATGCGGGAAGTGTGGTCTACAGAGGTACGAGAGGGACTGTTGTAGATGATAGACTGGTAATGGACACGGCCTGTATGGAAAGTGGGATGAGGGAACGCATCTGGAATCTCAGACTATTATTAGCGTGGGCGGACGGTTTGAGCAGGCGGCAGGAGGTTTGGAGATGGTTTGGTAAGGAGGTGGTTGAGGATTTAAGAGCCGGACTTGCAATGAGAAGGAGGCAAGCGAAGGCGAAATGATTCAGCTCGTCCAGCATTCTCCATGGTTACTTCAACCGTGAACTCTTGAGCGGTGTGATGCATCATAAACGCATAATGAATTTAATTCACATGACCTCAATTTCAAATGATAGGGCATAAAACCCTCTTATCGTCAAAACCTAGCTATGGGCCCTCTCTTTGACTTGGCCCTTTCCTCAGAATTGACTCCAAATCGGGTTAGCAGATCCTCGATTGGAGGCTTGAACAACCACTTATCCCAAGCAACAGCAAGGCCATGGATCATCTCTGGAGTCGCAGTCCGAACACGCACACTGTCTATATCGCGTCGACCTCCCCTTCGTGGGTCATGAATTGCGGTTACCTGAGGTACTAGAGCGTCGAACGCCCCTGGGGCTATCGTATCGAGACGCCTGAATGTTGCTTGATTTGCTGGGCTATACAGAGAAGACAAAATCAGGTCGAAATAAATTGACTGTTCTGGGGTCATTGGGAATTCGTCTGTTGGCTTTGGCTGAAAGTCCAGAAGTGCCACTTGGTCTGGGGCGTAGAACTCATCATCTCCAGCTAAGAGGGGCTCGGCTTTTCGCCGGTCCCACATTAGTAGTGGTGGGTTCATGGCGAGTGCTCTTCGGTCGTCGTCTCGGAAAAATAGACCGCTCACCTGCTTCGTGGTCAATTTCTCTAGCTCAGCCTTAAAATCCTGCGTCCTAGACTCGAACGCTTTAAGATTATTCTTCTGCTCCGACGCCTTGAAATCCTCACGGTACAAGTTAGAGTCCATTTCGTCTATCTCTTTTTGCTTCCTCAAGACTGCCTCAAGTCGATCAATGAGAACGTTTTGACCATTGGCGTCATAGCGAAGTAACATCATTCTTTGATATTCCGGAGTCTCAGGCAATGAATTTTCCGTTATCGCTTTTCCGTTCATTGCTTTAGGCATGCGTCCATTGATCGACTCTGCCGCTGGTGTCTTCACGTATTGGCTGAATTTCCCCGCTTGAAAATCCTTCTCAAGCTCCTTCAATTCGCTGTGCCAGTGACGAGATATCTTCGAAATATTGGATCCTCTGTCTTCCGGCCCAGATTGACGGTCCACAGGTATACTCATTCCTTCTTCCTGCATTCGTAGCGCGACCTCCTTCCTTGATTGACTTTCTAAAAAATCCTCGCGTCTTATTCTTACGACGGACTTGCGACGAGACCCCACTATTTCCTCCAGAGCCACATTGGCCTCCATGAAGACAGAAAGTTTCACACGATAGCCTACAGTCCTCGGCAAAAGTGCACGCTTGTCTTCGTCGGATAACCACATGAGCATGCGCGTTGGCCCATATTGCTGGAACCCTGTTCTGTGTCTCACATCGTGTGAGAAGTCCATAGCTTTTAGATGAGCAGATGTGGCAGCCCTTGAATGTTCCCTCATTTGTAAAGTTTGAGCGGCTAAATTTGCTATTATTAAGATGGAATTGTTCGGCTCTCCATTTCTAGAGGGAGTACCGCCATGGCCTTTTGTATCATGCAATAATCCTTCTTCGATGTATCGTTTGGGTTGCCAAAGATGTGAATCCGGCCAGTTTTTAAGCTGGTATCGAGAGCCAGGAGCATCCAGCAGTGGCTGGAGAAAAGGCAGGTAGATGTTCTGCTTGGGTTCCATAAGGATATGATTGCGAGGTTTTAGGTAGTCATGGAGCTTGGAAGACCACAGACCTATGCCCGGGTGTATATCTATGATGGTGCAGCCGACATACTGTGCCAGCGATGGCGCCAGGCGCTGTATGACATCGTCTGAAAGCGTTAGGAAGCATAGCCTATAAGTGATGTCGTAAAAAAGATATACGTACCGCAAAGCTTAGGGCTCACAATGTTTCTTCGACGTTGTGAGGATTTGGGTATCTTTGCAAGTTGGTCCAGCAATGAGCGTTGGGTAATCTGAGAAGCCTTGGAACGCATCGAATACTTGTAAATGTACGAGTATCAGAATTAGCTAGAGAGTGCAATGAGGTGCCATGAGAGGGCCAGAGTTGAGAAACGCGATTCGCAGGGATAGTGTAAAATCGTGCACTGCTTTAAACCTCAGCCAATGTAAAGTTTAGCGCATATAATAATACAGCTAGTTAGTCCTACTATACAAAGAGGGAATTCCAACTATTCGACCTTTCCACGTAATTAAAGAAGTTTTAGTTATATATCTACGTCGAAGAATATTATTCCAGTCTGTCTAGACTAAAAAGTTTTTGAATATAGTTGGTTAGATAGTTCGTCCGTTCGTATAAAAGACATAGAGAGTTAGGTAATCTACGGGTAAAAAGAAAGCTAACGGTTTTGTTCGTATTTACCCTTAGCGTTGGCTGAGGTTTAAAAACAACCCACTGGAGACTGCACTACGTAATAAAAGTCCTAAACACTACCTTACACTACTAAGGTAGGTACTGACTACCTTACCTGTACACACTGCTTTCCGAATATAGGGCTAGGGCTTGTCCAGGACTTTTGGTGCCGGCATCTGTATACTTGGTGACTCTCGGATTATTGAATCGAATAACCTTCGTCCTGGTAAAAGAGCCAGGGCAGGCTGTACCGTACTCATCCACGACGCAGGACTCGGAGACAGCATAAGGTATCACAGACAGCAATGACTGATATAAAAGTTCCCAAGCTGTTGCCCTCTAGGCGTTGCCTGCTTGCTCCTCGATAGCGGCTACCTGAAGCGTGAAGGAGTCATACGAGATCATGAACATGGATTTGCGAACCAACGAAGAGGCAGCTTCTTTCAGGCCTTTAAATGTGGAACAGATTGTCAAGAAAGCTCAGAACTTCGATTACAACCCTTTGATACCTCTGAAGTATTGGCTGAGAACCGCCGGGACCTTGCTGAAGGAGGTATACAACATTAAACAGAAATCTTGTAGACCACACTGACTCTTACTACAGGCGGATATCTATGAACATGAAGGCAATGACCAGCAAACCTATCTTTTACTGTTCCGGCACGCCCAGTTGGTTATCCGTAACCTTTCAACCCATCCCGATGCGAAGCAAGGCAAAGATCGTATTGCTTTGGTGCAGGCAAACAAGGATGTTGAACATGATCTATTGAAACTCGAGGTTTTGAAGCCACGTATCAACAAACGATATGAAAGATACGAGCAGCTTCTGCGAGACCGGGATACAAGAAGAGCTTCCGTGAGTGCTAGGGAAGCTTCTCGGTCAAGAGAGCAGAAGACTCCCTCATACCAGCAAGTGACAAGTCAACGTCCCATATCGGATCCCGCCATCGCTAGCGATACCGAAACTCTAGCGGCTGCAGACAACCGAGATTTGGCTGTCCAATTAGCTCATAAAGAGATCAGGCGGCGGGCTACGGCTAGAAAAGCTACGCGTCAGGCAGGAATATCTGAGGAGGTGGAACAAGAGAGACGAACTGCCGGAGTATGGGGAAATTGGGAAGAGGCATTCACCAGTAATGATGAAGACATCGATCAAGACACTCTCAGAAAGCAGATGCAGAATGTTCGCTTGCAGATAAACGGCTCGACAAGTGCAGAAAATCGGAATGACAGCTCTCGTCCTTCTTTCGAAAGTCAGAAGTCTAACTATCATTATCCAGTGGTGCCCGAACACCGCGACTCTCTCTCTTGGAAGCCTTTGCCTCGGCCATCCAGCCCTTTAGACGACTATGCCCTTCGCAGCACACCAATATCCACAGTCGCGCCACAACTGCCGCCTAAGGACTAC
Organism: Usnea hakonensis; assembly: GCA_013423325.1. Lineage (NCBI taxonomy): Eukaryota > Fungi > Ascomycota > Lecanoromycetes > Lecanorales > Parmeliaceae > Usnea > Usnea hakonensis. The sequence continues at coordinate 57,430 of BLJB01000242.1, read as the reverse complement.
GATTTTGAGACGTCCCAATCCCAGCATGTGGTGCCTCTTCGGCCTGAAAAGAAGGTGCTTCCAGCATCCACTACTTTATCCGATCTTGACTCAAGCGCAACTTCACAACATGACTTGAAACCGTCGACCAAAACGTTCAAGCCATGTGCCTATTTGGAGAATGGCACCCCACTTCGCCCCGTTTTTCTACCACCAGATCTCCGCCATCGCTTTCTGTCCATCGCCCTACCAAACACACGTGCTAATCTAGAAACTTGTGGTATCCTTTGCGGTACCCTCGTGTCGAATGCATTGTTCATCTCTAAGCTCGTCGTACCAGATCAAGAAAGCACTTCGGATACGTGCGAGACGATCAATGAAAGTGCCCTGTTCGACTATGTTGACGGAGAAGATCTTATGGTTCTTGGCTGGATACACACACACCCAACACAGACTTGCTTCATGAGTTCTAGAGATCTACACACTCATGGCGGTTACCAAGTCATGATGCCAGAGAGTATCGCGATTGTGTGCGCGCCGAGCAAAGGCGACTGGGGCGTGTTTCGGTTGACAGATCCTCCCGGGATGAAGACGGTGCTGAACTGCACGCAAACGGGGCTATTTCACCCTCATGCCGAGAACAATATCTATACTGACGCTTTGCGACCTGGGCATGTCTATGAAGCGAAAGGGTTAGAGTTCGATGTTGTAGATCTCCGGGAGCAATGACTACTCCGTGCTTGGACAGGAAGATTTGAAGCAAGATACATAATATTTGAGGAAATATGATGGCCTTTTCTCAATGCAAAATGCGCCTCGAAGCTATTGCGTCCATTTGTCTCTCCACATACTGCAACAATACCGTGCATGCCTCCGCTAGCTATTATCGAATCTTCCGGTCACGACACTCCTTAGCTCTTCCATGGTCTTACTCTGTGCTGTCGTGACCTCCTCGGCTTTGTTTTCGCTTCTCTGCCTTCTTCCGGTCAATCACTTCCACAGCCCTCTTCATTCCCTGCATCTCTAATTGTCTCCTTCTTTGGCAATATTCGTACATCATGAATGACCCGAACACGAAAGACATCACTGCCGTATTACAAATCTTCCACACGGAGGCTATATCGATCAGTGTCTATATACCAAAGGGTAAAGATGAACAAACCACCCAAAACAGCACGAACGCCGCTTATTCCGAATCCGCCGGCAATTCCCGTCATCAAAGCATCACGGACACAGGGCTTTTTATGCACTTCCTGAAAGTCGCTGAGTTGGATACTCCTCAGGGCGTCGAAGTATCCAGCTTGTTTCGTTCGTCCACCAGCGGTGTTCAAACCTGCTCCTGCAGGCAAAGCATTGTCATTAGGCTGTGCTCCGGGGACAACGTATGGTGTTGTGGAAATCGTATTTGATGAGGATATCGTCGATTTGGAAGGCTCGGCTGGTTTGGAGTTCGCGTTTTCTCGTGTATCGGCGGCCATCTTGAGCGAAGAAAAATGACGGACACATAAAGTCGTTCCAATTTTACAATTCAAGGAGCCGAAGATTGTTACATGTGGCCGAGGACGGAGATATTCCGCTGATCAGCCGCTAAGCCCTAGACCGGTAGCCGCGCCGACCTCACGCGTCGCGCGTCTTGCTTTATTCTCGCTCTTCTGCACCTGCATACAGAAAGCCCGCACGCTTTTCTGTTCTGAAAACTTTCCGTCTGTGGCAGGAAATGGGATCGCAGGGTCGCCATTTTGCCCTTGAGAATTTTGTCTCTAGATGCATCGTTTAGCCTCCTAATCATCCACTCACCAGCCGTTTTACTGTCCAATGCCTTCAAGAAAGCCAGATCGGCGGTATGGCAGCAACTTTCGCTCCACGAAGTCATCTTTTCATCCACGTCGAACCAAGACAGTTGAAGCGTCAACCTTACGTCCGGGCGAAGCAACCTCCCAAGATGAGAAGTTGCAAGCTACGCGTCTTGCTCACACCATTGACGAATTCATGGGCTTTGCGCGCTATGACTCTGGTAAAAGGAGGACTGGATGGCTTTGCAACATGCATAGTACCAGTATCGAGGATGAAAAAATCCCAGGCGGGCGTGCCGGGGTCGACTATTATTTCTTGGAAGAGGATGGCGGCACCTTCAAGGCTACAGTGGAATATGATCCGTACTTTCTGATCGCTGTGAGGAAGGGCAAGGAAGCTGATGTCGAGGAATGGTGTCGACGAAAATTTGAGGGCCTTGTGAAAGGAGTCAAGCGTATAGAGAAGGAGGATCTGCAAATGCCAAATCATCTATTAGGGTATCGGAGGATGTTCTTGCAACTGGCGTTTGAAAATGTCAGCGATCTTTTAAGTGTGAGAAAAGTTGTGATGCCAATTGCAGAGAGAAACAAAGGCGGTATGAATGCAATGGACACCTATGCTGAAGTGGCGAGGTACAGAACACTGGTTTCCATGTCAATGCTTTAGTATACTGACATTCTAAGTGCCAATGCCGGTTTTGATCTTTTTGATGATGAAAGATATAATGATAGACGGATCAACGGTATAGCGGACGCGAGTGATTACATTGTTGATATACGGGAGTTTGATGTACCATACCATGTTCGGGTTGCAATTGACAAAGGTTAGAGCTAGATGAGGTTGGCAATGTCTTTGCTGTGCTAATGGTTATAGATATTCGGATTGGAAAGTGGTACACCGTGGAAGCAAAGCATGGCTTTACAAGTCTTACCTGCATTGAAGAGCGCATACAAAGAGCCGATCCCGTCGTCCTCGCATACGACATCGAGACGACCAAGTTGCCCTTGAAGTTTCCCGACGCAGTCGTAGACCAAATAATGATGATTTCATACATGATTGATGGCCAGGGATTCTTGATTACCAATCGAGAGATTGTCTCGGAAGACATCGCAGACTTTGAGTATACTCCAAAACCGGAATACGATGGTCCATTCATGGTTTTCAACGAGCCGGACGAGAAAGCACTCGTAGAAAGATTCTTTCTACACATCAAAGAAGCTCGCCCAACGGTCATAGCGACCTACAACGGGGATTTCTTTGATTGGCCCTTCGTTGAAGCTAGAGCCAGCGTGCTAGGGATAGATATGTATCATGAAATTGGATTTCGGAAGAACAGCGAAGACATTTACCAAAGCGATTACGGCGTCCACATGGACTGTTTCGCCTGGGTCAGTCGAGACAGCTACTTGCCACAAGGTAGCAGAGGCCTGAAAGCTGTGACTGTCGCCAAATTAGGATACGACCCTGATGAACTAGATCCTGAACTGATGACCCGGTATGCGAGCGAGCGGCCACAGACCCTGGCCGAATACTCAGTCTCCGATGCTGTGGCAACATACTATCTTTACACGAAATACGTTCATCCTTTCATCTTTTCGTTGTGTAACATTATCCCTCTGAACCCGGATGACGTCTTGCGCAAGGGCACAGGAACTTTGTGTGAGATGCTTCTTATGGTTCAGGCGTACCAAAAAGGCATAGTCCTCCCCAACAAACACAAGGAGCCCAAGGAAACTTTCTGGGACGGTCATCTTCTCGAGTCCGAAACATACGTCGGAGGCCATGTGGAAAGTATTGAAGCAGGGGTGTTCAGAAGCGACATACCAGTGAACTTTGCGTTAGACACTACAGCCATCGACGAGCTTATACGAGATCTTGACGCTGCGTTGCACTTCAGCATCATAGTAGAAGAAAAGAAAAAATTGGAAGATGTCACAAATTATGATGAGGTAAAGGCTGAGGTTATCGCAAGGCTGGAGACTCTGAAAACGACACCGAATAGACATGAGAGACCGTCCATTTACCACTTGGACGTAGCATCCATGTATCCAAATATCATGACGACCAATCGGCTACAGCCAGATTCTATGATCGACGAGTCCGACTGCGCAGCATGTGACTTCAATCGGCCCGGAAAGACTTGTGATCGAAGAATGCCATGGTCGTGGAGAGGTGAATTCCTCCCAGCTCACAAGAATGAATATAACATGGTCAGGCATGCTCTTGAAAATGAGCGCTTTCCAGGTCGCTACCCGAGCAGCCCTCTTAGAACATTCCAGGACATGAGTGTTGAGGAGCAAGCCAGCATGGTGAAAAAGCGACTTACAGACTATAGCAAGAAGATATATCACAAGATCCATGAGACGAAGACCATTGAACGCGAAGCTATCGTCTGCCAGCGGGAGAATCCATTCTATGTTGATACAGTCAAAGATTTTAGAGACCGTCGGTACGACTTCAAGGGCAAGCAAAAGGTGTGGAAAAATAACACAGAGTCGCTGAAATCGTCAGGAGCATCAGCAGTGGAAATTGATGAGGCCAAAAAAATGATCATTCTCTACGATTCTCTTCAACTGGCTCACAAGGTGATTTTGAACAGCTTCTACGGGTACGTTATGCGCAAAGGCTCGCGATGGTATTCAATGGAAATGGCCGGAGTGACCTGTCTCACCGGGGCCCACATCATTCAAATGGCAAGAGAATTGGTGGAGCGGATAGGAAGACCTCTGGAACTCGACACGGATGGTATATGGTGCATGCTACCCGCCACTTTTCCTGAAAATGTCGTCTTCACCCTCAAGAATGGCAAGAAGCTGCCAATCTCTTACCCTTGCGTCATGCTGAATCACCTTGTTCATGGCAAATTTACCAATCATCAGTACCAGGATCTCATCGATCCTCAGATGTTCAGATACGAGACGCATAGTGACAACACCATCTTTTTTGAAGTTGATGGGCCATACCGGGCTATGATATTACCAACTTCCAAAGAGGAAGACAAGAATCTCAAGAAACGTTACGCAGTCTTCAATCATGACGGTAGCATCGCAGAGCTCAAAGGCTTCGAGGTTAAAAGGAGAGGAGAGCTCAAGCTTATTAAGATCTTCCAGACACAGATCTTCAAATTCTTCCTCGAAGGAAATGACTTGACGGATACGTACGCCTCAGTAGCCAAGGTGGCGAACCGGTGGCTCGATGTTCTTTATCAACGTGGTTCGACACTCGCTGATGAAGAGCTGATTGATTTGATCTGCGAAAACAGGAGTATGTCAAAAGCTCTCGAGGAGTACGGTGCGCAGAAATCGACCTCAATTACCACGGCCAAGAGATTGGCCGAATTCTTAGGCCTGCAAATGGTCAAGGACAAGGGTCTCAATTGTAAATACATCATCTCGTCCAAGCCAAAAAACGCGCCAGTGACCGAGAGAGCTATACCAGTCGCCATTTTCTCGACCGATGACCAAGTCAAACGCTATTTCTTGAGGAAGTGGATGCGAGAAGAACCAAGCGACTTGAACCCTCGAGCGCTCATTGATTGGGATTACTACACAGAACGGTTGAGTGGCGTGATTCAGAAGCTCATAACCATCCCTGCCGCTCTACAGAAAGTCCGTAACCCGGTCCCGCGAGTTGCGCATCCAGATTGGCTACAGCGTAGGATAAATGTCAAGGACGACAGGTTCAAGCAGAAGAAGATGACCGATCTTTTTGACAAGGCGCCCCTGTCTGAGATATCTCTGAACACTCTAGATCATCGACTGCCTACCGACGTTGAGGATTTGGGCTCATCTCAGCTTCTGAAAGCTAAGGCAGGCAAAGTCACACGAATGATGCAGAAACGAAAAGCCCCAGACCCAGCAACTGTAGCGAACGCAGACCCTTATGCCGTTCTTCCTTCACGGATACCATCAATGACCAAAGACTACGAGGACTTTCTTCGGTATCAAAAGAAAAAATGGAAGATCCAAAAGCAGGCTCGCGTTCGCCGACGCCAGCTCTTTGGCGAACGGAGTAACGCAGCAATAGACAGCCTTGGAAGTCTCTTCCAGAACCAGGCAGAACTGTTGTTTATAAATACCTGGCAGGTGTTGCAGCTGCGGGAATCGGAGATGCCAGGACAGCTTCGAGCTTTTGTGTTGATCGACAAGAAGGTGCATCCTCTCATAGTGAAAGTACCTCGACAATTGTTTCTGAACCTCAAAGGAAGCGAATTGCCTGATGTTGATGTGAAAGACTGTGCTGTAGAGAAAGTCACTCACACTCTGCCAAATGGTCATCCCTCGGTCCATCTTTTCAAGCTTGTAATGTCCGAAGAAGTCTACGTCAAAGAAGCGCAGAAACTTGCTATATTGTTTAACCACCCAAGCGTCGAAGGTGTCTACGAGAAGCAAGTGCCTCTTACCATGAGGGCTGTGCTCGAGTTGGGAAGTATATGTACTTTTGACGAGAGCCAGAAAGGAGTCTTGGGTCGAGGCCTTGATCATGGTTTCGACCTCGCGGCTCTAAGACGCACGCCTGCAAAGCAACCTTACCTTCTTGACACAGACCTGGCTTTCATCTACCTCTACCACATTCAAGCTGGTGATCGTCAGGCTTTTGCAATATTTTCGACAATCAAAGATGAAGCGCACATCATCGTATTTGATCGCTCAAAAGACACCCAAGGGTTGCCCAATGCCGAAAGGGTCTATCTTGAACAATTAGCCAAAAGGCTCAATGACCACGGGGGTGAGCCTTGGCAGAACGTCTTCGAATACCAAGAGAAGGTCCGATTCAAAATTACTCAAGTCAGAACGAAGAGAAAGTTACACCTTGACGTAGGTGACGCTGTCAAGAAAATGAAGATTGACGAGAGCAAACCAACGCTTCTGGTTATACAGTCCCCACAGACACGCCTACTATTAAGTGACATTCCGTCGCTCAATGACCTGCCAGTTCTTCCGCTAAAATCCGAGGCCTCAGACAGCAATCTTCCCCAACTTGGCTGGCAGGGTTTCGTTGTCAAACGCCTGGTGACTCACTACCTTGCGCTAGGTTCGTGGATCAGCCATCTCATCGAACTTGCAAGATATGGGGATATCCCTCTCTGCAATCTGGAAAGGGATGACCCACGTTTTCTGATCGACGTCGCTTATGCGAGACGGCTACAGAAAAGCAATGTAGTTCTGTGGTGGTCCGGTGGTCCCCTACCAGACCATGCTGGGTACGAGAATGACAATATACTAGCTCCGATGGAGAAAGTCTGCATGCCTGCTGTTAACAATCCTGGCACCTACTCTTCAGTCTGCATAGAGCTCGACGTTCGGAATTTGGCGATCAATACGATTCTAACGTCATCTCTTATCAACGAGCTTGAGGGTAGCGATTCTGTTGCCTTCAATCCAGCTGCGCCAAGCGAACAAGACGCAAACAATGGAACGGATGTTCTCTACTCCGATAATGCCTTTGCGTCTGCCGGCGTTACTGTCCTGCGCGAGATGGTAAAAGCCTGGTGGACGGAAGCCTGCAAAGGCAGTCCAATGGCCGATATCATGGTGCAGCATCTTGTGCGTTGGGTCGAGAACCCTGATTCGTTTCTCTACGATCGCTCATTGCATTACTACGTGCAAATGATGTCTAAGAAAGCTTTCCAGCAGCTTATGACAGACTTCAAGCGCGTCGGATCACATGTTGTCTTTGCCAACTCAAATCGACTTCTCCTCCAGACCACGAAAGCAGAGGTTGGCAATGCTTACGCGTACAGCCAGTATATTCTCAAGTCGATTAAAGCAAAGCCACTGTTCCACTTCCTCGATTTGGAGATCAAAGAGTATTGGGATTACCTGGTGTGGTACGACGAATTCAACTATGGCGGCAAAGCATGTCAAGAGGTCATAGAGGCAGACATGCAAACCCTTGACACCATTATGCATTGGCAGCTGAACTCCTTTCTCCCTCTCCAGTATCAGTCAATCTTTCATGACTGGGTCGTCGAATTCATTAATCTCATGCACCAAATCAAACGACCCTGTCAGATATCCATAGGCAATAACATTTCAGATTTGACCGCCCGACAGACTCAGCTTCCGCTCCGCCACCTTGCTGCCGATGACGACCAAACCAGCAAAGATATTCTCTCGAAATCTATCTCAAAACCCCTGAAGCGCCAGATCATTGGCTTAATTGCCCGCTATCGTTCAGAGCTCGGTCACCCTGACCTGGCTTCCGATCATAACTTTCCCACACTCCCTGGCTCCCATCTCAATTTCAGAAATACTCACCCCGTCCTTCAATTGGTCAGATCAATCATGCACGTCTTCTCTCTCGACAAGAGCATCAATCTCGAAGCACGCTACCTTCGCAAGGAGCTCCTTGCTCTCTTCGAGGTCAAAGAATTCAGCGCTCAGGCCCGCTTTGAAAACCCAAGCTCTAGCCTCAGGTTGGAGCAGCTCATTTGCGAGCACTGCACCATGGCGCGCGACCTAGACTTGTGTCGAGACGAGGATTTATTGCCGGAAACTGCAACCAATGTGTCAGAACCAGTGGCAAAAGCATGGGCTTGTACGACTTGCGGTCATCAGTATGATCGGCTGGCCATTGAAGAGCGCTTGATTGGGCGGGTCCAGAAGGCACTGGTAGAATGGCACACCCAGGATCTGAAATGCGGAAAGTGCAAAAAGATCAGGGTAAATGATTTCATGGAGCATTGTGGATGCAGTGGGGTGTGGGTGGGAACCGTGGATAGGGAGGATGTAATTTGCAAGCTGAGAGTGCTGGAGAGGGTGAGCAAGACCTATAAGTTGAAAATGCTGGAGGGAGTTGTGGGAGATGTTCTAGCGAGGCTTTAACAACGCGGGCGTCTAAGGGGTATTGTCGCTTTATGGAAATGATAGCGCATGTCAGCATCATTCGAGGTAGTTGTGAGCGATGAGCGGTTAGCATTATTGGAGTTGGATTCTTGCCTGAGGAAATACATCTGCATGAATAATTCCCATCTTTTATGCCGTTCGTTTTTGCCCGCTCCCTCTCTTTCCCTGTCTTGGAAATATGTGAAGGAAAGGACATCAGCATAGACATGAACAGATATCAAGGATTTGGTCTGTGCGAGAGATGAAGCCGTGGCACCAGTAAGATTTGCGGGAGGCATCTTGTCTTGTATATATAACTCAGGTCTGAATTGCAGATGACGGGAGGGAAGCGTTGGTGATTTGTGGAGAATGTACCTACCTACCTACCTACCTGACTTATGCATTATCATCTTATCATTCAATTTTCTATGAATACCGAATGGCGCATCGGCCCTGGCCAATCATTCAAATTGCAGCTTGCCTGTCCTTGTGCCCGTGAATACATTGCAAGTCTATGTACATGGTTTCTACGAGACAGAAGTTCCCCTACGTTGGGCATGAAAAAGAGAGTCGTAAGGGAGAGACGTATGTACACTTCAGATTTGAATACGTAGGGAGGTCTCGCGGTTTGGTACCTCTACGTGGGTTCAGAGTGGTGTATATTCGGACGGAATGAGAGCCAAATGACATGGAATCGTCGAGAAGCCCAATTTCTTGCCCGGAGTATGTTTGTGAATCCTGAAGAGGGACGAGTTGAATATTGTGGAGCGGAGAACTTGGTGTAACATTTGTTCCTCCTTATTTGATCTCCCATGAGCCTTCCTACGCCTGTCATTCTTCCTGCCATATTCGTTACAACATCCAGTAGAGCCCTTCATCTTTTCTGGGACCGGAACTGCTCCTTGATCTCTTCAAGATAATGGTCGAGGAATCCCTTGTTTGGCTCTGCACCGAAGCAATCAGCCTGGTGCTATTCTCTTCCATCGGAGGCACTCACTCTCTGCCTTATCTATTTTGGTACCGCCCATCTCTTCCAAGTCAGGTCCGTGACGCAGCTGACGGACTCTCTTATGTACAGTCTGGACGGCCCGGTGGAAGGCAGGGCTTCTGAGTAGCTTAGCATGTCATCAGCGATGTTGAGATGAAACAGCGGAATGGCATCATACTCGAGTCGTCAGCCATGCCTGCGCTTGGTCAGCCTGAACAATCTATCCACCCTGGTAGTGGATGACTGATGGGTAACAAGCAGACCTCAAGAACTCGCACCCACATCGTGGCAACATCGGATGCAGAAGCTCAAGCACGTGTCTCAGCTCGCACGATTAATAATCATAGAGTTTGGTTCTTCTTTCTTTTTTGTGATGCAAGACTGAAGTCTGGACCTTGCATTGAGGTCGAGGGGATCCACGGTCAGGTGAAAGAAAAATAGAAGTAGGTAGTGAGTAGTGGGTAGTCGAGGTAAAGTAGTATCTTACAAGAATGATATCAGTAGTGGTATCCTATTCATAGTAGTGGCAAAAAAAAAAGATCTATTTTTGGAGAAAGATGAGGCTCGATCATCTGAATAAAATACTTTACGGGTACAATGGAGTATAAATAAATAAAGTAAGGAAAGGAAACGAATGAATACTGCTTTACACATATTATTACATTGTATTTCCTATCCTCACTGGCTCAGTGGCTCTGGCTCTTTCCTATCTCTACTCTACTACTTTGTTCTACTCTATCTAAAAGTATCGGAGCCTCACGAAAACACACGAAACGCTCTTTCCATCAAATAGTTTACTATTATTATTATTAATTCTATCCTCTCTTTGCTTATTACAACTTCCAACATCCCTCCCTTGCTTTGCCTCTTTGGCTAAACTCCTCCATCTTCACTTTATAAGACCAAGCTCCACTTTCCTATTTCTGTCGCTATCTGTAAAGCCTTCCTGTGCCCCTTTCTGGCTGGAGAAAAGACTTGCAGAGCGGCTGTAGTCCAGTCCGAAGACTTTCTCAACGTTCACGCAGTGTTCAAAAGTCTTTGTCTTTTTTCCGAACATCTTTTAAATCGTCATCGACTCCCTAATGTAAATTGCACGCCTTTGAACATGACGGCTCCTTTGGCCAAAGCTATCAGCACGGCAAATAAAAGGGCCCGCTCTCAGGATAGCCCTACCCCCTTGGCATCACCGCCAGTGTTGAAAGCGACAAAGATTGAAGAAGAAGAAGAAGAAGAAGAAGAAGAAGAAGAAGAAGAGACTCGAGTCGATTATAAGATCCCGCCTTTCCTCCGTCAATCACAAAGCGGTAAGCCTCTTTTTTCGTGTATCGTGCATACGCGAGCATGCATCATGCAGCTTCTTTCTTAGGTCATCCACTAATATTACATAGCTGTTCGAGCTAAATTCAATGACTTGGCATGGAAGGAAAAACTACGTATCTTGCAAGGTCGAAACGATCCGGCTTCGCAATGGGTGCAGGATAAAAGCCCCCATGTCATAAAGAGGAATCGTTACGGCAACGTTCAACCATGGGAGAAGTCTCGCATTCATCTCAAAGTCACTCCAGGAAAGTCCGACTACATCAACGCTTCACCCATATCACTACGAGATCCACGGACAGGTGTGGAAACTAAGTTCATAGCAACCCAGGTATGTCGCTCTCGCCTCTAATTATTTCTGACCGACCTATTGAATTTTCTTAAAGGGACCGAAAGAATCAGGCACGAGCCATTTCTGGCATATGATATGGCAGGAAACCACCGATGTAGCTGTCATTGTTATGCTGACTCAGACTCATGATGGGACCACGGAAAAGTGTTTTCAGTATTTTCCGCTGAACGTCGAGGCCGGATCTTTTCCGGTAGAACCCTTAGACAGCGCGGTAGAGACTGCGGAAGGTAGTGTGACCTTCTTGGACTATCATTCAGATGTGAACTCTAAAACAGAAGTTCGCAAGCTATCATTGAGATTCGGTGCAGAAACGAAAGATGTGTGGCATTTCTTGTTCTCCGGCTGGCCAGACTTTTCTGTTCCGGAAGATAATAACCGTACTGCTCTCTTGGAGCTATTGCGGCTTTGCGCAGAGAAGAACACCTCGCCTAGTAATCCTAAGATCATTCATTGCAGCGCTGGAGTAGGACGTTCAGGGACGTTCATCGCTTTGGAATATCTTCTTGCTCAAGTCGAATCAGATGCGATATTAGACGCCAAACAAGACGAAGACATGATTTACGATGTGGTGGATCGCTTGAGAGAGCAAAGAATGCTCATGGTTCAAATGGAAGGACAGTATCAATTCCTCTACGAGGTCATTCGTGACCAATTCAAGCAACGGCATTTACGGGAACGGGGACAGCTGCCGCCCGAAACTTCACCGCAAACAAGTGATAAGAAGGTAGAAAATACTGACGATGCCAGTGAGGCAGATGGCTTTTTCAGCAACATGAAGAATGATCAGAGTCTGGCAGCAGCTGTGGTAGAGGCGAAAGCTGGTGATGGCCAGATCGAAGAGGCCAGGGCAGAAGGTCAGGATCCTAGTGTGCCGTAAAGACTCTGAATTCTTGTGGGCAGGTCTGAACCTTGACAGATGTATCGTGGTTGGCGGTCTTTTGTGGACAACATATTTTCGTTGTCTCGGGTTGCATTGTGGCGTTTGCTGCCGCAGGAATATCAGGAGTATATCTCTGGTTCAACAGGACGTGAGTCAAGGCAAGGCGCAAAAGAATTTTGGGAGGCAATCTGGCACTATTATTCCATACTAATATTACGAATATGGGAATACGTGCAGTATGGCATTTCCTTGGAGCATTTTGGGCAGCGCTGAGCATGCGGGGGAAATAGCCTTTCAGACAAGGATGAAGAGCCTGGTGGGCGGTAGTATCTTAGGATTGCCTGTTCATCATCATGTTGTCTGCCATCCTCCATGAACCGCTTGCTAGTAAACCATAATCATTTCAGCCCATTGAAGCATAGCTAATCACTCAAACCTGAGCTGTTTTCGCAATGTTGTTCGCCTGCTGTGGGTTTATCTTCTTTCCGTCCTTGTTGAATCGAACTCTCGGAGGGGGTGCACGATTACGGCGGCCTTCTCGAGAGCGTACACTAAGTACGAAGACTGTCAACTGGAGAATTCCTAGAGTGTAACAGGAGTATCGTACCGAACGATCTTGCCGTGAATAGCACACGAGACACAGTATTGTAGCTTTAAATACATTTTCGGGACGGCATATTCGGGAAAGACAGAAGCATCAGAGATATCACCTGGATTCAAAACTCATATGTCAGTCCAGTCTAGATTTTCATCATGTAAGAAAACCTAGAGGGGAAGCGAGACGTACGAATAGCAGCACTCTCAACCATGTTGCGGATGGTGAATCTCTTGATCGCCTTGTCCTTTGGGGTACACCGCGAACAGTTGGAGCAGCGGATGGGCTTGACGTGACCTCGTCCCTTCTTGTTGCGACCGCTGTGGTAGCCATGTTAGCTGCAGGCCTGGGTATTCCTGATTACGCGGTGGGGAGGAGTACTTGGATGCTCGTTTTTTGACCATGTTTGCGATTCTATAGAGTTGGTCCGTCAGTAAGAGACTGGAGAGATTCTAGATGTGAGGAACCTTGTTGGCTTACGTTTCGATAGATGCTGATCAAAGAGTCGGTGGTTCAGGTGTTCGTTGGTTACTTACCACAGTGAGTGTGCTCGCTTATTTTCTTCGAGGGAAAGTTTTAGCGCGTTAGGGGTCATCATACTCACCGATGTTTAGCCGATGTTTACCAAAAAGATTTGGGAATTCAACACACTATCTTCATTCGTCAAACGGGTTTCCATCGCGCCTAATTGGCCCATTTCTTGTTACTATGTCAGCTGCCGGTGGAACATTCAGAGGTACGCCAAATCGAGGAGGTCATGGTAGAGGTCAGGTACCTGCATTCGAGAACAGCCCCTCAAACATACCTCGTCCCAAGCTAGAGTCACATGCTAGTTCCGCAATGCAGAGTGAGACCGGCACCTCGACCTTGAGCGCGAGCAGGCAGAAGCAGACGAAACGTGATGAGGTCGGGCACCTTATACTTCATCATGGGAGCATAGACTGACAACAACTGCACAGGCTATTCGGAAGAAGATGGAGGCCGACCTCAACAAGAAGAAGGGCAACACTACTCGAGCTCGACATACTCGGAAAGCCCCTCCTGGAACAGTCCTTGCCCTCAAGCCTAGCCAGGCTCTCCAAATTAAACCGAACACCTCAGTAGCAGAAGCGGCTCAACTGATGGCTGCGAAGCGAGAAGACTGCGTACTCGTCACGGATGACGATGATCGGATTGCGGGTATTTTCACGGCTAAAGACCTCGCGTTTCGCGTGGTGGGAGCCGGCATCAAGGCCAGAGATATTACCATAGCAGAGATTATGACGAAGAATCCCCTTTGTGCCAGGACAGATACCAGTGCTACGGATGCTCTAGACCTCATGGTTCGGAAAGGATTTCGGCATCTTCCAGTTATGGACGAGAACCAGGATATTTCCGGAATTCTAGATATCACGAAATGCTTCTACGACGCAATGGAGAAGCTCGAGCGTGCCTACAGTTCGTCGCGGAAGTTGTATGACGCTCTTGAGGGTGTGCAGTCAGAACTTGGGTCTAGTCAACCACAACAGATAATACAGTACGTTGAGGCTTTGAGGCAGAAAATGTCCGGACCCACACTTGAGTCTGTTTTGAATGGACTGCCGCCAACAACGGTTTCAGTGAGAACATCTGTCAAGGAAGCTGCAAGCTTGATGAAAGAGAACCATACTACTGCGGTGCTGGTGCAAGACCAGGGTTCGATAACCGGTATATTCACAAGTAAGGATGTTGTCCTTCGAGTGATAGCTCCGGGATTGGACCCATCGAATTGCAGCGTTGTGAGGGTGATGACTCCTCACCCAGACTTTGCGCCCATGGACATGAGCATACAGGCCGCTTTGAGAAAGATGCATGACGGACATTACCTGAACTTGCCAGTCATGAATGAGCCTGGGGAAATCGTGGGTATGGTCGATGTGCTCAAGCTTACATACGCAACTCTTGAACAGGTGGGTCTTTGGATTTACAGACCACCGTAAAAGTACTAATATAACCAGATCAACACAATGTCGACCGGAGATAACGAAGGACCAGCTTGGGGCAAATTCTGGCTATCCTTGGACAACGACTCCGAATCAATGATGTCAGGGGAAGGCAGCCACCGTGTGCATACACCAGGCCATCGATCACTCCTGTCTCCCGAATTGCTATCCCGTCCGAATGTTGATCGAGTGGATAGTGTGCAGCCGCACGAATCAGCCTCACATCACGGAGATGACGATCGTTCGGAAAGTCCGGAAGAGTCGCAATCAACGTCTCCGGAAGACTCACCATTTCCATTCAAGTTCAAAGCTCCCAGTGGACGCGTCCATAGGCTCCAAGTCACAGCTTCTGCCGGTATGGAGGACCTGGTCAGTAACGTAAACGCGAAACTTGGAGCGGAGATCGATGCAGTAGGTGGCGAGGCTATTGTTGAGGATGGGAAGTTGACAGCGTCTGGCTACGCACTGAGCTATTTGGACAACGAAGGCGACACGGTCTCCATTACTACTGATCAAGATCTTTTAGACGCCATCATGCTTTCGCGGCAATATCATCGAGAAAAGGTCGATCTGTTCGTGCATGACCCGGAAAAACCACCAATGTCTGCGACAGTGGACCCGCAGCCGGCAATGTCAAAACCTCTGACTCCTCCACCATCGACAGTAAAGAGTCGCAGGTTCGATGATGACGAAGGCGAGATGGTCACGCCGGTGAAAAAGGAGCGGAAGGCCACGTCGCAAGCCAACAAGCAGCAGCAGCAGCCGGATCAGCTGGTTGCAGGAATACCCAACGAGCTGTTACTGCCGGGGGCGATTGTAACGTTGGCTGCGGTCATCATTGGGGTCTTCACGATTGGTCGGGCCAGCCGCTCCTGATATCGTATCGTACCTTATGATTACCCCACTTATCTGCATGAGATAATTTGCTTGTCTTTTCGCGCTTGCAACTTATATCATGTATAAGTAGGATGAGTCTTTGTAGCATCTGTTCTCCGGCATCAATAGAATAAAGAGATAACGATTCCCGTTTCCTACTGGTATTCTCAGTGGAATACTTTGCTCTAAGAGCAGCGGGCGGAAGGTGGAAAGGCACTAAGGATTACTCGCGGACCTACCAGTCGGGTAAAGTAGCTCAGGATCAACAACCAACGTAGGGGAAGTAAAGTACCTTAGACTTAAGGCGCATGTACCTAATTCTAAATTCTAGGGTAAGGTCGTGTCTACCGTCTACGGGGACTTGGCGCGTCCATACAACAAACGGCTTGGTACAAGCATACCAAAAAAAAAAAAAAAATAATAATCCATTTTCACATAAACACTCAAATCCACCAGTAGAGTGCAAACACGCTTCCGTCCGCTCTGTCCATCCAAGTATGAATAGCAGTTTTGCTGCGGAAGCCCTTAGATTGCTTTGATCAATAGTCGATCTCTTCCAAAGCTTTCCTCAGAGCAGCTTCAACATCCTGTGGACCGTGTCGACCAACGCGCAAAGCGGAATTTGCTGTGCGATAAAGCATACAAAAACCCAAAACTCCAAATCCTCCATTCTCCATCATGTCTGTCCTTCCTCCCGAGGTCCACGCCGCGCTCGCCAGCCTACTCCAGGGGCTCTCGTCGCCAGACAATCATATCCGAACCCAGGCAGAGGAACAGCTCAACAATGAGTGGGTCGCTGCACGGCCTGATGTCTTGCTCATGGGCTTGGTCGAACAAATGCAGTCGGCCCCAGAACCGACGGTATGGCATCTACCACCCTCCTTCTGCCATTATAGAACACACCTGGCTGACACGCTTCCTGTATTCAGACTCGCTCGTTCGGAGCAGTCCTCTTTCGTAGGATGTCAACAAAGGCAAGGAAATCGCCAGCGACGGAAGAATCAAAAGAGCTATTCTTGTTGTTACAGCCGCCCCAAAAAGTGGCCATAAGACAGAAACTACTTGAATGTTTGCAGAGCGAAAACCTCCCAATGGTCAGGCATAAGATTGGCGACGCGGTGGCTGAAGTTGCTAGACAATATTCGGATGCGGGTACGTGATGGACTGATGGCTGGGATAGAGGGAATTCCGTTTATTTTGGCTGACTTTTTGTATCGTCCAGGCGAGAACTGGCCAGAGCTTCTGCAAGTACTGTTTGTGGCTAGCCAGTCGCAAGATGCAGGCCAAAGAGAAGTGGCTTTTCGAATATTTACTACCACTCCAGGAATAATAGAAAAACAGCATGAGGAGACGGTAATGGGCGCCTTCACGAAAGGCTTCGAGGACGCGGACGTTACTGTATGTTACTAATATTCGAGTTCAGGAGTTCGCTTACACCTTAGCAGGTAAGACTGGCTGCAATGGAAGCCTTTTCATCGTTCTTTTCATCTATTCAGAAGAAATCGCAGAAAAAGTACTACTCTTTGGTTCCAAAAATCCTTAACATTCTACCACCTCTGAAAGAGCAAAGCGATTCGGAAAATCTAACGAAAGCCTTCATTGCTCTGATCGAGCTAGCCGAAGAAGCGCCAATGATGTTCAAGCACCTTTTTCACAACTTGGTACAATTTAGTGTGACAGTTATACAGGACAAGGAGCTCCGTGATCTGACTCGACAGAATGCATTGGAGCTTATGGGTACATTCGCGGACTATGCCTCCGCTTTGTGCAAAAAAGACCCTTCGTACACTACAGACATGGTTACCCAATGCTTGAGTCTAATGACCGATGTTGGCGCCGATGACGATGACGCATCGGAATGGAATGCTTCAGAGGATCTCGATGTAGAGGAGAGTGATCTGAACCACGTGGCGGGAGAACAATGCATGGATCGACTTGCCAACAAACTTGGAGGTGGAGCTGTACTACCACCAACCTTCCAATGGCTTCCTCGAATGATGACTTCTGCAGCCTGGCGAGATCGGCATGCAGCACTTATGGCCATATCAGCAATCTCTGAAGGCTGCAGGGAACTCATGATCGGCGAGCTGGATAAAGTCCTCGATCTCGTAGTCCCAGCTCTCCGTGACACCCATCCCCGTGTACGCTGGGCAGGCTGCAATGCGCTGGGCCAAATGAGCACTGATTTCTCAGGAACAATGCAAGCCAAGTACCACAACGTTGTCTTGACAAACATCATACCCGTACTCGATGCCCCCGAACCTAGGATTCAATCTCACGCCGCTGCGGCTCTTGTTAATTTCTGTGAGGAGGCGGAAAAATCAACACTTGAACCTTATCTAGACGATTTATTGAGTCGCCTTTTGCATTTGCTGCAGAGCCAGAAACGTTACGTGCAAGAGCAGGCTCTCTCGACCATTGCTACGGTTGCTGATTCTGCCGAAACAGCTTTTGGAAAATACTATGATACCCTAATGCCTTTATTGTTTAACGTCCTCAGAGAAGAGCAGTCGAAAGAGTACAGACTCCTGAGAGCGAAAGCGATGGAGTGTGCGACTCTGATTGCGTTGGCCGTCGGTAAGCAACGCATGGGGTCAGACGCCGTGACACTGGTGCAGCTCTTGGGGAACATCCAACAAAATATCCAGGATACTGATGATCCACAATCACAATATTTGTTGCATTGCTGGGGCCGGATGTGTCGCGTCTTGGGGTCCGATTTTATACCGTATCTTGCCGGTGTCATGCCTCCTCTAATGGAGCTTGCAAGTGCCAAAGCCGACATCCAGCTTCTTGACGATGACGAACAAATAGCCAAAGTCCAGCAAGAGGATGGTTGGGAGATGGTACCGTTGAAGGGCAAAGTCATAGGAATCAAAACTTCCATCCTTGAAGACAAGCACATGGCTATTGAGCTTATTGTCATTTACGCACAACAGCTTGAAGGCGCATTCGAGCCATACGTGATCAATATCGTAGAAAAGGTGTCACTACCAGGATTGGCGTTCTTCTTCCACGATCCTGTTCGAGTTGCCTCTGCCAAGAGTGTGCCAGTACTCCTTAATTCTGTAAAGAAAGCTCACGGAGAGGCGTCTCGTCAATTGGGCGAACTCTGGAAGGTGGTTATCGACAAGGTTCTTGAGGTCTTGAGCGCAGAACCTGCCATCGATACACTCGCGGAAATGTATCAATGTTTCTATGAGTCTGTCGAAGTCGTTGGAAAGAATTGTCTTACACAGGAACATATGGGAGCGTTCATCGAGTCTGTCAAATCGACCCTCGAAGACTATCAGACGCGAGTCAAGAACCGCGCCGAGGAACAACAAGAGACAGAAGAAGGCGAGGAAGAGAACGAAGATATTCTTTTCGCAATCGAGGACGACCAAACCCTTCTTTCGGACATGAACAAAGCATTTCATACCATCTTCAAAAACCAGGAAACTTCTTTTCTTCCACCCTGGTCACGTCTGTTACCTTTCTATGACGCTTTTGTCACCAGCGCAGACTCGACGCAACGGCAGTGGGCACTGTGTATATATGATGACGTCCTCGAATTTTGCGGAGACCAAAGCTGGAGCTACCAAGGTCACATCAGACAACCTTTGCTTGCGGGCATGAGGGATGAGATTCCTGCAAACCGGCAAGCGGCTTGTTACGGTATAGGCATAGCGGCTCAAAAGGGAGGAACAAATTGGTCTAGTTTCGCTGCGGAGAACCTATCGACATTGTTTCAAGTCTGCCAGCTTCCGCAGGCCCGAGAAGATGACCACGTCTTTGCTACCGAGAATGCATGTGCGAGTATCGCCAAGATTCTGCAGGCCAATTCGGGCAAAGTACCAAATGTCCAGGAGGTGGTTCAGCACTGGTTAAATACGTTGCCTGTGATTAACGACGAGGAAGCAGCACCCTATGCCTATATGTTTCTGGCACAATTAATTGACCAGTAAGTTCCTTCACGATTATGCATCTCTGCCTCAGATATTGACTGACCAAAATGAAGACGAAATCCCGCCGTCATCGCGTCGCCCCAAATATCGAGTCAATGCTTCGTAGCTATTGCGCAGGCGCTCGAAGCAGAGACTCTACAAGGCGCAACTGCCCAGCGGGCAGCGGCAGCTGCCAAGCAACTTCTCCAGATGGCAGGTATCGCCGCAAGTCAGGTCCTTGCCACATTGAGTCCAGAGACGCAGCAGACCGTGGCGGGCTATTTCGTATGAGGGAAGAGTTCCAAGGCAGGTTATGGGACCAAGTTTACACGGGTGAATAGATCATGAGGGATGCATAATATGGCCGGGGTTTTGCATATGCATGATGAGTTCTGGCTGAGTCTAGACATGGGGAAGGCCCGAGGCTTAGATAAATGTACTCGTACTCGTAATTTTCTCCTCAGTCAGTAAGAATCGTCAAGCCGATACCTCGAAAGTATAAGGTATGTACTAGTTCTTTCCTTGTATTATTCTAGTGAGTAAGGTGGTAAGGTACCACGGTACCTCGGTACTTCATTTGTCGGATGGTTATGAGGGCTATAGCCCTGAATGCCAAGACCTTGTGTCGCGGAAATCGCGTCCGAATTGCTACCAATACCAATATCGTATGTGAAATTGTTTTACAAGATTTTAAACACCTTCGAACAGCAGTGACAAAGCTTCTCGTTCATCGACATCAGAATCTTCGTCAACTGTCTGTATGCACCCTGAGCAATAGACTGAGTCATGTCATTTGGAGGGCAGACTCCCACGATCATTGTGCTGAAGGAGGGCACCGACTCCTCCCAGGGCAAGGGGCAAATCATATCCAATATTCAGGCATGTCTAGCGGTCCAAGACACAATACGGAGTACTCTGGGGCCTTATGGCGGAGATCTGCTATTGGTAGACGAGAACGGCCGGCAAACAATCACAAATGACGGCGCTACTGTCATGAAGGTAAGTAGCTCTTCAGAGACTGTCCCTGACATTGCTGACTCTCCTCCCAGCTTCTCGATATAGTTCACCCCGCCGCTCGCATCCTGACAGATATTGCCCGGTCTCAGGACGCGGAAGTGGGCGACGGTACCACCTCAGTTGTCGTTCTCGCAGGCGAAATACTAAAGGAAGTAAAAGAGCACGTTGAGCAGGGTGTCAGTTCTCAGACGATCATGAAAGGGTTGAAGAGGGCTTCAGCCATGGCGGTCAACAAGATTAAGGAGATTGCTGTTACGACTAAGGAAGGAAACCAAAGGGAAACTTTAAGAAGGTTGGCGGCTACGGCCATGAGCAGCAAATTAATACATCGAAACGCGGACTTCTTTACCAAGAGTGGGTTGTGCTGAAAGACACTGAACGAGGACAGATACTGATCATACGCTAGTGGTCGTGGATGCCGTACTTTCGCTGGATCAAGAAGATCTGAATGAGAAGCTTATTGGAATTAAAAAGATCACAGGAGGAGCCTTGCAGGACTCGCTCTTTGTGAACGGGGTGGCTTTTAAGAAGACTTTTTCATATGCTGGATTCGAACAACAACCTAAGACCTTTGTGGATCCGAAGATTGTCTGCTTAAACGTTGAGCTAGAGCTCAAAAGCGAGAAAGATAATGCGGAAGTCAGAGTGGATCAAGTGTCTGAGTATCAGGCGATCGTGGACGCGGAATGGCAGATAATCTACAATAAAATGGAAGAAGTGTACAAGACCGGGGCAAAGGTGGTGCTGAGTAAACTACCAATAGGTGACTTGGCTACGCAGTTCGTCTTCCCCCAATCAGGCTCCCTAAATGACCGGCTAACGTGGACGTAGATACTTTGCAGACCGTGACGTCTTTTGCGCCGGACGGGTCTCCTCGGACGATCTTGAACGAGTGGTACAGGCAACAGGCGGCAGCATCTCATCAACGTGCTCAGATATCCAACCCCAACACCTAGGTACATGTGCGCGGTTCAATGAGCGACAAATAGGCGGTGAGCGGTTCAATTTCTTCGAGGGATGTCCGGCAGCAAAGACGTGTACGCTGGTCCTGAGAGGAGGAGCAGAACAATTCATCGCAGAGGTGGAGCGAAGTCTCCACGATGCTATCATGATCGTTAAGCGAGCGATTGTGAATAGGAACATCGTCGCTGGAGGCGGTGCTTGCGAGGTGAACGCAACGACTAACTCTCCCTGTATGATAGGGCACTATGTGCTAACGACGAGATGTATAGATGGAAGTTTCTGCCCATCTCCACAAGCACGCGGACCTTTCTGTTCCACGGAAACAACAAGCAATCATCAAATCATTCGCCAAAGCCCTTGAGATTATCCCCCGCCAGCTCTGCGACAATGCGGGTTTCGATGCCACAAACATACTAACTCAATTACGCGTCGAGCACCGCAAGGGCAATATCTGGGCGGGTGTGGACTTCGACAATGAGGGCGTGCGGGATAATATGGCAGCATTTGTGTGGGAGCCGAGTTTGGTCAAGGTTAATGCGGTCATGGCAGCGGTGGAGGCGAGTTGCTTGATTTTGAGTGTGGATGAGACCATCAGTATGATATTTCCTTTTCCACCCGGTGATGGGCTGGAGAATCGGTGACGATTGCTAACGAACGGTTCTCGCAGAAAACGAACAATCAGAGCAACCGCAGGCACCGCAGCGAGGTTTACCCCCTGGAGCGGCGCAACGTGCGCTCCGGGGTAGAGGGAGAGGCATGCCTAGGAGGTAGAATGCATATAGCACCGTCTTGTGGCACTTTATTCTCTTCATGGCGATATAGATAGTTTTAAAAGCGAAAGTGAAATTCGGTAGACGGATTTCGCAAGCCCTTTAAATTCTATGAGCATGCAGTCTCTATGCGAATCCACGTGCAAAATGTGACCAAGAAAGAATCTCAGCAGAGATAGACTCTGTCTATAGACTAAGCATCAGATCTCGATCACCCTGAATAAGATGTTCGGCAAGTCCAATCAGTCCCTTCCCGCAAGCTATGAAGAACACGATGGCCCCGTGCAATAGAATGCATGTGTTCGCGAATAATGTCACAAAACCAAATAACCCTCAAAATGTATGTATGTACGGAAAAGAAAACAAAGTATCAGCACTAATGCCTCCATATTGGTATCATGGACGAGTACGCCACCGGTGCCTGTACATCAATCGTACCCTATCATTACAACACCAAGCCCGGCTCGTCGGCAGGAAAGAAGTCTTGTTCTTTCCAATGCAGACGGTTGGGCCCTAGGTCGGAAGTCAGGTCGCTTCCAAGCTCTCTGGCGAGATCATACCTCCTTCGCTCTTCCCCTTTCCCTTGGGCGTTGGCGTACCCATCGTCACGTCCCCGCCAGACTCAACAGCAGCATTATTACCATTAATCACACCGACATTAGCGGTGGGCTTTTTCGCAGGGGTTTGCACGTCGTCTTTTTTGTCCTTCTCGCCGTCTTTTCCGTTTTCTTTTTCTGCAAAATTCTCCTTCCCCATTTCTTTGGCTTCGTTCTCCTTCCCCGTTTCTTTGGCTTCGCCATCGCCTGCCTTCATCTTCTTCCTCGGATGACCCTTCCCGGGGCCTTGCTCCTTAAGCGGTCTTTTGCGCGGGCTCGTGATCTTCCCCGTCGGCGGTAACCTCGGTTTGGGGAAACGTTGCTTCTGAGGTAAGTCGTCGTCTTCGACAAGGGGCTCGTCGTTATTGAGATGGAGTTTGGCAAGGAAGAATTCTCGCACCAAACCGATTTCGTTCTTGATGTTGTTGACGGTGATGGCTGTAAGCGGTGGTGGTGGTGGGAGATCGGAGAGAGGGGTGGAGGAGAGAGCGCTGAAGATGTAAGTATCGATATACAGGATGGGAGGATGTTAGAGAAATACCTTGGATTTTGGGCTTGGTTGGCACTGCGCATACGATTCTGCAAAAGATGCAGAGGTACGCTCAAGCTGGCCATATTGAATTCTTTATCGAGGCCTAAGTCCTTGAAACCGAAGAAGTCTTCACCGAGTTCCTCGGCGAAGTCACCGCCCACAAATTGCTCGCTGTTGTCGTTGAAAGCATTGACGCCATCAGGGCCAGCGTCGGTAAGTGCAGGACGGAGACTTTCTGCGAGATGAGCCTTCATTCGGTCATGGGTAACGGCAAGCTTGCTGCCGGCCCGATCGACTTCTTCTGTCACATAGCTGTCAAGAGCATCAAGGTCGGCGCCATTTTCCTGGAGGGTGTGCAAGATGATTTCTTCAGTCGTAAATCTTGCTTTGAAAGTGACTCTGCCTCTTTCTGAATTAGGCGCTGGAATCGCTACCTGTGGCGCTTGTGAATACTCGTTCAACGTGCGGGCGAGTTTCTTGAAGTAGTCGCCCGCCATCTCGGTGATAGCATCCAGTGCTGCTGGTTGATACTCCTCGAAACCAGCGTGGACCAAGAGTTTAGCTGTAGACCGTTGCAGCGAGGCCCGAGCCACCAAGGGTGCCATGGGAGAACCTTCCTCAGATGTTACGGTGGGCTCAATGTCTTGCTCGGCAAAGGGAGCAGGCTCATGTTTTTGAAATTGGCCTTGATACATCTGCACTAATGTTAACACGAGAGCTGAGAGCTTCAGCTAATCTCCATTCATACCTGTGACTGCAGCTGCATCTGCTTCACAATCCCAATTTTCGATGTAACCTTTCGCGTTTCTTGTATCTGACGCAAATTCTTTTCGATTTTTCGGGTCAAACTGCTTTCTGGGGATGTAAATAGTCCTTGTGGTAGAATACGTAGAAATTCTGCTGACGGATCCTGTACGTTTCCGTCAGAGTCTTCGAGCCATTGTAATCGATTAGTGAGATCAGGGATAGCGGCTAAGGTGTCATAGTAGTCGGGTAGAACCATCTCCTCTTCACCTTCCATGCCCTCTGCAAGAGTCTCTCCACTCGGTTGAGAATCTTCGTTGCCCCTGACATCGACTTCTTCATCCGCGCTTTTACCCAATGCGCCGGCACTGACCGCTTGCTTTTGGTTCCTTAGCCATCTCCTCATTCCCAACTTCGTTCGACGAAGCGCGGGTTCATCGGGATTGAGACGGTCTCCTAAAAAAAGCCTGTGCCGTTGTGCAGTGACCTGGGCGCGGTCTTTTTTCGTTACTTGTTTCCAGGTTTTGTACTCCAAATCGTCGTTCTCAGGTTCCTCGCTCGGACCATCAATGGACGGAACGATGCCATTTACCGAAGAGTCAGCATCAATATCCATGGCATCAGACTGGGTCCCGTGCCCGGGAATGCCATTGGCGCCTGCAGGAGTGATCGTACCAGGGGGGGGAGTCGAAAGGTCTTTCTGACTTCCATCCATCACACTTTCAGAGTCGGCTCTCAGGTGCTCGAACTTCAGGTTACTACCCAATCCATTTGGTGCTAGATGATTCGAGCTCGATTTGGCTTCCGCGGCAGGTGAGCCTTCAGGTACACCGGCTGGCGCCTTCCGCGCCGTCGTTCCTTTCTTCGCCTTTTTACCTGGCGCTTTCCGTCCTCTCGAAGATATTATCGGCTCATCATCACTGTCTTCATCACCATCCATATTGATATCGCCATTCTGCTGTCGACGCTCCTCTGCTTCTACATCTGCTCTGTCTCTGATGGTAATGTTAGGGATGAGGGGGACGAGCTTTTCCGTCTCTTTACGCATGAACAAAGCCTTTTTGCGGAGAAAGTGCTCCGGGTTAGCATTGTATTTCAGGCAATTCTGCCAGATCAGATTAAGGTCCTCGACAAAGTCCTGCTTTGATCTATACGCCAGAGTTTTGAGCTTCTTCGTCATGGTCCCTAGGTCCATTGGATGTTTGACGACTGTGTCGAGAAATTAGCTTGTTTGAAAACAGGCTAAACTTTCTGGACTCACCATTGCCATAATCAGGCGCCTCCTTTTTGTTGACCTTTGTAAGAAAGGGACCTGAGTGCTCGGTCATCCCCCTTAACTCATTAAGCACCTTCTCGGCCGCTTCATAAAGCTCTTCCTGGCCAACTTTTTCTTC
Source organism: Usnea hakonensis (assembly GCA_013423325.1). Taxonomy (NCBI): domain Eukaryota; kingdom Fungi; phylum Ascomycota; class Lecanoromycetes; order Lecanorales; family Parmeliaceae; genus Usnea; species Usnea hakonensis. Next base: position 31,919 of record BLJB01000242.1, on the reverse strand, counting down.
GCTTGCCCATTTGCTCCTATTCTTCCTCACTTCGGACATGAGAGCTCTAAGCTCAGGGTCCGTCGCGGTGACCTTGGGTCTGTGGGTATCGATCATCCAGATCAAGTTTTTCAATGTCAGACTTGATGCGCCTAAGTTTGTCTGGCTTAATGTCCCTTGCTGTGTGTTGCTACCAAGCCCATTGAGCGGATTGATAGCAGCGCCAGCGCCACCCATCTCGATGTCGACCTGGCGCTCAGACTCCTCAAGTTTCTTCTGCTCCACCATGGCATCCCTGTCATTTTCCAGTGTGTAGAACATTGTATTGAAACTTTTTTTCGCCGCATCTTCCGCGGCCTTTTTGTCTTCTTCAAGCCTTCTTCGCGCCTCCTCCGTTGTCTTCACTGCCACAGAAGATGAAGCACCTTTGGCACTAACGGGAGTCGAGCTTGATGATAGGCCACGAATCATAGCAGAGGACGAAGGTGCCAAATTAACAAGGGGCCCAGTACTTTTAGGTTTCAGTGGGGAATCATCGCCAGGTTCGTCATCTTCTTCATCCTCCGACTCGTCGTAGTCATCCTCGTCGATCTTCCTTGTGGGTTTTTTGGAAGGCGCCGTTGGGGGAACCGACGCATCTTCAAAAGGATCATCATTGATATGAAGGTCCTGATCCTCTGCTTGCCTGGTGTCGCCAACTTTGTTTGCCACATTCTCTCCAAACAGAGTACTTATTCGAGCCTCGCTCCTGGCATACAGGTCACGAAAGACCGACAGTCTTGGGTTTTCTTCTGCGCCTAGATCCCCTTCTATACTGTTCATAAGGCGCACTGCATTTGTGGGTATGGGACGCCCATTGGGTGTGACAGAGCGTCGAGGCAATCCATGGTAACCATTGATATGTAATGTGTCACGTCTGCCGCTATAGAGGGGAGTGGGTGTGGAGTGGGTATGATTTTTCTGCATCATACCCCTCCAGCACGCCCAGGGCAGGGGTTACTGGCGGAGCAACTTGGGTGGTGACTCCAACGTGCCTTGGGTCAAATGATTGCATAAAATTGACAGTAGCCGAAAGCCGGCATCTCACTGACTTGTCCGACCGAGTTTGAAGTGATTTCAGATGGGTTGAGATGGCCGCTTGATGACTGAAGTTGTCAGTAATATGTCTGCTGGTTCACTTTAAACTGACGTTGGCTGCCACCATAGTCCACTGCCGAAGGGCAGTAGGGGCTAGTCTGCATTAGGATTAGATCCTCGGGCCGTGAATGAAGCCTTGGGGCAGTCTGCCAGCGTGCTACTCTTCCGCAAACACATACGGTTTATCGCATACTCCTCTGAGATTGAGTGAAACATAAATACTCACTTGATAAGATTCCTCTTCATGTCAAATCAATATCGGTGAGTCTTAATTTGCTGGCACTTCTTTTCAATGACGATGCGCATTCGAATACCTTTCGCCAGTAAGTAAAGGATTTCGAAACCCTCCTCCAGCTCTGTGTACTAGTCAGTACCTGACACTCTAGGCCAGGCGCATTTGTTCTTGTCCTGCTCGGCGCTGCATATTTAGGGCTTGGTTCCACCCAGATTCCTCAAGTCAATGATAAAATACTCCATTTTCTCACCTTTTTCATCCTGACTATCACCTTCTATTGGATCCTCGATGCGACTAGGCGCAGGGTTCTCAACTTCACCCTTGCTGTCGTAACATTTGGACTGGGACTGGGGTCCGAGGCGCTACAAACCTTGCTTCCAAATGGTCTACAGTTCGATCCTCTCGACATCGCAGCCAATGTCGTTGGGTCTCTCTTGGCGCTAGGATTGTGCACGATGTATCATAAACGAATGCTTGATCGAAGGAGGAGAGCGAAGGGGTACTCTACCGTTCCGCAAGACGGTGAAGGCGAGGATCTAGAGTTGGGAGGACAAGAAATTGGGGTAGTGGTGGAGGATGCAAGAGAGAGTAGTCCTGATGGTGAAGGAAGGCTAACGCCCAGCAGTGGAGGGGAGGAGGGTATAGGCGGGTCCAAATGAAACATCTTGCCCGTGAGGTCGCTCAAGACTCTGCATGACCACCCATGTAGTGGAAAGGTGTTCCAAATGATTCAATAGGTGACACGATATGATATCGCGGTGCTACTTTATCCTGTATAGACTCGCCGTGTACGACTACAGACGTGGCTTTCCCTTTACGCATACGAGGACAAGTCTGGTATCTCATTCTGGTATTTCTTACTGCCGGAGGTGACAATACCATTACGCAAAAGCTACTCAGCTGTTAGAATTGATCGTTTTCTGGATGGGCAATTTGGCATCGTCACCTTCTCGAAAACACGTCTGTCTGCGAACGCAATCCGCGCATCGCTTTTGCCGTGTGATCAATATCTGTTGCAAAAAGGCAGCTGTGACCATTCTTAGCTCGTTTCCTCTTTTGTCGTTCTCCGGTCTATTACCTGTCGCCAAAGTCGTATTACTCCTTTAAGCGCTCATGCCAAAACATCATGCGTCGTACGCGACTACGCATGGAATATTAACAACATGCATTCTTAACAGAAAGCTTAAGGCGAACGAGTCATTTTGTCATCCGACATCGCATAAAATCATACTCTTCGTCACTAGCGCGTGCAGTGCTACAGCTGTCGTTCGAGACTCGTCCAAGAGTCATCCAATATCAGTGCATCTCGACGGCCATTGCAAACCATCCAAGAGAATGCATTTTCTCTTCTTCGTACTCCTGGCCGGTGTACACCTCTCTATGATCCGAGCGCAGCAGAACCTTTCCTCCACGCTTCCTCATTGCGCCGTAAGCCAGCTATGCTCTGTGGTTTTTATCGAAGACTCCAGAAAATCGCGGCTAACCAATCAAAGCAGAACTGCAACCTTCAAGCCTCCAACGAAAGCACCTGCCCCGCTGTCAATCGCACATGCGCATGCGAGTACCCTGTCTATGCTCCAGTAATGGAGAAGTGCGCGACCAAGAATTGCACCGCCAGTCAGCAAAACGGTGATTGAATCCTTTTCTGCGCCTGCTATCACCTCCTGGAGAAAGATTGCTAATAGCAGCAATTCTAGTCACCGATCCATACGTTCCAAATCCTTGCTCCCAGCTCGGGAGCTATGGACTCAACAATGCGACCAATTCCTCCACAACTGCGAGTGTTGGTATTGTGATGCCAACGAGTAACGGTACAATGATACGCAACAGCACTAGGTCGCGTAACGGCACCTTCATGGGTACTCCAGCGCCTTTCACTGGTGGCTCTGGGGTTGCTAATGGATGCGGAGCCTTGGTGCTAGCGGGTCTCTTGTTTGGTGGAACATTGGTCATACTATGAGCGCGAAAAATTAACCTGGTAATCCAACGTGGCCGAGGAGGTCGACATGTGCGCGTTGCATGGGGCTGATTAGATTAATATTGATCTTGAGCGCTGTTTTCTTAGATATCACTAGGAGGCGAACTCGGCGAGAAAGCCTTTCAAGACACCAACATAGTGCCTGGGCTTCCGCCTGATGGGGCGTATTTAGTGTGACCGGGCGTCACGCCTATTTGCTCTCACAGAAATTTATCGCTAATACTCATCTGTAATCCTAACGGACTGCCTCACCTGAAAAGAAAAAGCTCTCCTCGTCTGTTATTCTGAGAAAAGGAATCGACCGAAAGAGCAATAAATCATGAATACAGCAGTACAGCACAAAGGCAGTTGCCACTGTAAAAAAGTAACCTTTGGAATCCATCACTCTCCACACCTCGAGCTCAGCGAATGCAACTGTTCTATTTGCGCCATGAAAGGTAAAAAATAAAAAACCAGGCGTCTCACCACACTTCGTAAAAAACACTTTTTAGAGTACGGTCAGTAATGTTCCTCGCCTTTGCATCCTCCAGGTTTCCAAGGCTTCGTCATCGAAAAGTCTGCCCTCACATCCCTCGAGGGCCGTGAGAATCTCTGTCGGAACGGGCACCGCGCAGCACATGTTTTGCAAATCGTGCGGCATCTCGCCCTTGACAGTCCCGCGGAGCTATCCCGAGGGCTACAATATCAATTATAGATGTCTGGAGAAGGGTACTGTGAGGAGTGTCAATGTGACCCCGAGGGATGGGCAGAATTGGGAGCAGGAAATGGCAAAGGGAAATGTTGGGAAGCCTTGAGGGCGTGTGGCTATGGCGTGATTTTGGATCTGTCTGGGCTCTGTGTTGCGAGCATTTGGACGGTCTCAAGCTTTATCGCCTTCTTGAGTGGTTCTGGAGGAGGGCAATTGCTCTTCCCTTCCCTTGGGTAAACCGTGCGTATGTCTACTGAATTCTCGGGCAGTTTCAGAGCAATTTCGCTCATCTCAACATCTGTCAGACCGAGCATGGAGTACATTTCGTGCTACCATTTTTATTCATGGACCTTTCTGTTATCCGTTCACCTCGTAAGGACGTCTTGATGTTGCAATCCTACGCACTTTTCCCGGTCAGTCCAAGCATCAGCCAAGTCCCGTTCCCATCTCCCCAGCTCTCTCTTTCTCCCTCGCTCTCTCTCTCTCAATTGGCCTCACACGTTGAAGAGACACATGGACCAAAGAGATCGCCATCAATCTGAGCCAAATTCCCGCAGAAATCTGCCATTTACTACTCAGAGAAAGTTTGAGCGATGCGGTGCCAGGCTATTCGCCGTCAATGTCCGGAAGGGGTTCAAATCAGTCCGCAAGACTGGTGCGACATCCTCGGACGTCTTTGGCAGTAACAAATATGTGTATATAGGCAGTCGAGTTGGGGTCTACAGCTACCACGCGCGAGATTTCAACAGTCGAGGAACATGGATTCATGCATGCCGAGATGGTGCTGATCATCTTTCCAAATGTTATGGAAGAGAAGGGAGGACTGTACCGCGCTGCCTAAAGGGTTTTAGTCGCTGCTGATTGCAATTTCCGTTGAATGAGGTGCACTTGGCAACGTGAGCATTTTTGGAAAAGTTTGAAAATTCTCATGTGCCGAACAGGAATATGATATGTACCTATATAGGCGGCGTGTAACCCGTCCGAAAGTTTTTCTATGTGTATATTCAATCACCCACAGCATCACTTCCACTTGATTGATACGTACGCAGATACTCAAATATACAACTCATTCTGCCACCAGTCGCACCTGAAATTCGCTACGGGATCCAAAATCTCGGTGATACTAGTGGCATTCAAATCGATGATATTTGTCGCATTGCTATAGATAGGAAACATTGGGAGAGATGATCCCTGAGAAGCAGGATGGCCATTGAGAGCAAAGCTAGTAATGTACTCTTGAAGGGCTACAGCAATAGGGTCGCTGATGACAGAGCTGCTTGGCCCGTTGAAGAATGTGTAAGGCACATCATCCCCATGAAGGGCGGGAGGTACGCTGAATTGATATGCGTATGTCTGATTGCTGAATGCCTTATCGAGATAAAAGGTATTGCAACTTGATCTATCAGCCTTGGACGTCTTCAAGCTAGTCCTTCTCACTTACGTGAACGTTGACTCTGATATACTCAAAACGACTCGGCCGGTCTCGTCGGAGTAGCCAGTAGTGCCCAGTATGCCGGGTAGGGATGGTGGATAAAGCACGTCCTCAACATAGCTCGCAACGCTTGGGTTTATAGTAGGGAAAGCGCTCAATAGATAATCATCGAAGGTCTTGTCGTTCGATATCGCAGGATTAGTGAACACAAGACCCTCATCGGCATTGTGCCCTAGCATAAGAGTGAGACTGTGGTCATATGAGCCCTGAAGAAGCAATTTCCCTGGGATCGCTGGAGCGAACAAGCCATCTACGACAGGCCCGAATGTGAAGTCTCCGTAGGATGAATTCGCGACCTGAATTATGTTGGCCTTTATCAAGGCACTTGACGGGAGTTGCCTGGCTGCCTCGATCGAACTAACGTTGAGTAAAGAGAGGAAGGCATCAAAGGTGGTCTCCTGCTGAAAATTACTGACAATGTTTTGAAATCCAGGGCTCTGAATAATTGCTTGTTGGAATGGCGCAGGTCGGCCACCGAACGCCGTAATTTGGTGCATGATAGAGCCGCCCCCAGCAGACTCGCCAATCACTGTGACTCGGTCTGGGTCACCGCCGAATGTATGAATGTTTTCTTGGACCCATTGAAGAGCAAGTCGCTGATCGTACAAGCCAGCGTTCGCTATCCCATCGCTTTGAAGAGAGGGCCCTGCCAGCCAGCCAAAAGCCCCCAGACGGTAATTCAGAGAGACGAATATTATGCCTTGACTATTATTGACTTGGCTCGCGTGGATGAGACCTGCGGGGTTGTAGGCGCTCTTCTCCCCTGCGGTATACCCGCCACCGTAGATCCACACCAGGACTGGGGCGCCGGATGTGAGGTTCGTGCGCTTTGAACCTGATCTCAAAATATACTGAGGTACGATCACATCCAGAAAGAGACAGTCTTCCGTCGTTCGAGGATCGAGAGAGGGAGAACCTTTTCCGCTAGCTGGACTTGCCTCAGTTGCTGATACATTGAAAGACTTTCCCTCTAGATAATCTGGATCAAACACAGAAGCAACTAGCTCCCATGCAGGACTTGCCTGTGGGCATATCTTTCCCACACTGCCGTTATCAATTGTAGTATTCCTGCCTTGAGGAGGGACTGGAGCGCGGAATCGCAACTCGCCTACGGGAGGCTGAGCATACCTAATGTTCGAGAAGTTATAGAAACCTCCAGTAGACTGTATAGATTAGCCAATACTAATGGTAGAGTTGAGGCCATGGACGAACGTTGAAAAAGGAAGCTTGGTGAAGCTCGTAGCCAAGATCGACAATTGGCAATGCCGATGAATTGTGGGACAGAGCGAATCCAGAGGACAGCGTAACGCCAGCAACAGCATATTTGAAGCCTTTTCCCACCATCTTGATGCTTGTGACAAGATGTCTGCCTGCTTCCAGCTTGGGAGGACCCCAACACGGGAGTGCGGTTTATGTATTCCGTTCGATCCATAGTGTTGATCCATGTCAGCAAGCCTTTGCGTCATTGGTCGATCTCACTACGAGTGAAAGTAGAGTAAAGGCAGAGTAAGCCGACGCATTTCCCGACTTGATCTCTGCGATATATCATCTTTTAGTTGAATAGGACGATTGAACTAAGACAAGAATTTGCTGGCCTTGAATGGGTTGACAACTTGGTGACCCCGCACAACGAACGGGCACTATCTACGAGAAAGTACTTTATCTAAGCGAGATCTTGGTTTTGCCTCGGTGATTTTTTTTTGCACCTTCCACTTGCTACTTTAAGCATCTGCATCTGGTTCCTGTATGTGAAGTACGTAGTATGTACTATCCCCGAGAGGCGCGCTTGCACTCAAGCTCATAGATGACCCACGGTCAAGACTCAAGACAGGCCCAAACAAGAACCGAGACCGCTACATTAGGTATATAAGCCCGCGCGTCTTCCTGAATTGCTTGTTCTTTGCTGCTACTTATTCGGATTCATGGTTTGTAGAGGCAATCCAATTGTCACTGCAAGCGGCACGTGCAAGACTAGCAAGCAAGGTGCATACCTACTTAGGTACGTCTGAGGCTGAGCGCTAGTAAATGCCATTACTTGTATTCTGCTCTGCGGCCCAAAGGATGTTACGAGATACCTGGTGCGCTTGAACCATACTGGGACTGGATTGAGAGCTGTCTTTATCAACAAAGGGTATTCTGTTATTTCGCTCTGTCATCTCGCTCCTACTCGCTTTGCTCCTGTGACAATGCAATCCCCGTCAATTCTTTTTCTCCTTCTTGCAGTTCTGGGCACAGCAGCGCAGAACTCCTCGCCGTTCTCCATCTTCAATCATACAGGCCGACTCCCCGATGGCTGTGTAGATGGCTACTCTGCTGGCTCAGACACCGTACTCTACACGGTCCCATATACGTACTTGAAAGTCCTCTCAATAATCGGGTCGTATAAAAATCTCACTTGGTCGGGCAATCCTGACGATACCGTGTCTCTGAATGGTACTAATAACGAGGTCGGGACTGCGAGGTTTTACAAGACGAGTGGCGCAAGTGCTGTTGAAACGATTACGGTTTATGAAAAGCCAGCCGGTGGTCCGTACGAAGAGATCCACACCCTGGCACCGCTGTCAATTCCAACCCTCAACGTCAGCTTCTATGCCGATTATGATGGTACGACTGCAACTCCGGTCTGCAATGGTGCAGCTACAGCCTTCAACTTCACCATCGATTTTTGCGCCACGAATGTATCGACAGCGACAGCCATCCTTCACATGCTGCACTTAACCGATGCGCAGACTGTTGGTGTGTTTCTAGGCAATCAAAACTTCACATCCTGTGTGGCTATCAATTCGTCGACGACGAAGAATGGTGGAAGTAATAATACGTCGAGTAATACGACAGCGGGGATAGTTCCAGGAGCAAAAATGGCAGCATTCACGGGGGGTGCAGGAGCTCTATCGGCGAGCTTGGTCGTTGTGTGCATCATCGCAGTTGTTGCTGGATTATTTTGAACGGTTTATGATGATTGCAATATCATCTAGGTAAATATGTTTGCCTCGTTCTGGTATGGTGGTGAATAATAATCAGATGAAATGATATTACTCACAGTAGGGAGCTCTCGACGCCACTGACTGTGATTATGGATCAAGGATATGGTCATTATGCTTAGAAGGCAATGATATCTGCATTAATCGCTCAATAAATCATGAGCGTGTGAGTTGTCAGACCGGTAAAGAATGGTCAGTTGAACGTAGGCTGGAGTTGCCTGTTGAAGTAGTCAATGTTCACTCGGCGGCCTAAGCTCGGCGCTTTTTCAATTACGAGCAGCACTGTCACACACCAGAGCGGCCTTATCAGCGCCGAAATCCCTGTACCCGTACATTAGTCCTCCCTCCTCAAGCCGATCGAAGCTTGTTTTTTTTTTTTTTTTTTTTTTTTTTTTCTTTCTTTNNTTTTTTTTTTTTTTTTTTTTTTTTTTTTCCTCACCTTAAGTCTCTACCTCTACCTCTGTCGGTAGCCCTAAGAGGGGTTGTTGCACAGACAGGATAAGTACAATCCTAAGGTACCTTACTTTACCAACGGAGTATCTCAAGTACTTCAATGTATCTTACTTTACTCAGGGCAATTTACCAACGGGCTCAGACTACGCATTCGAGGCAGTTCTCTAGATGTTTTACTTACTTGCAGGTGGTTCAATTGGAATCAAGAATCGAGGCATTTCTCGGCATTGGCACTTTTATCTGATCGGGGGCGATGGAAGACTATAGATATCGAAAGGTTCTTGAGCAAAGTAAGGTAGATACTTTAGGTACGACATTAATGACTCGAATAAGTCATCAGATTAGACGATCTCTTTTCGCGCGCCCGGCTTCCAGAGCTCCACCACCACTGAGATTGAGCGGATTATTTTACCCCGCCTGGCCCGGTGATGAGTTTGAACGAGCAATACAAACACAAACACATACTAGCCGCATATTGTAAAGTAAGCTAAATGACTAAAGTAGTAATATTACTACAGTAATAATACTTAAGGAATAAGATGACTGAGGTAATTAATAAAATCCATCCACTCTTTCTTCTCGAATCTTGACCCAACTCACAACTCTCCAAGTAAAGTAAGCAAGCCTGACACTTCTGCTGTCGTGCATGGGAGTGATTGATGATGGTGATGACGATGATTATTTCGACTATGAAATCCTTCTAATCAAAAATGGAAATGTCTCGTGCCAGCAATAATAAAATACCTGAGTCTAACAATGATTGACACCTCGATGGAATTCTGGCCCAATCTCCCCCCAAATCGCAGGTCCAACAGAGGTAAAGCTTTTGATAAAGGGTGATAAATGGGTGTGTGTCTATAGGTACTTTAGGATACGTAAGGTAGATGGAGGTAAAGTAAGGTAACTTCAAATTCGTTAGGCGTAAAATTGAATCCTTGTCGGTCACAATTCCCGCCCAATCCCGATGATTGTTTTGTTCGAAAATGGGCTGAGAATGCTGGCCGGAGTGAGCGGAGGTGAGGGATTATTTAGTTGGATGAAATTTTTTCGCGCCAATTTAACGGTTTTTAAAAAACTCAACCGGAGGGGTGAATTGACGAATCAAAAAGGCGCATTATTCAAGCTAGCCGATTGTGAGACAGTAAAACTATAAGAGCTCTTGAACCCTTCTCGCCTCTATCTTCCTAAAAAATACTACTACTCCTACTACTTTCTTTCCTTTCTCTCTCCTCTCTCTCTCTCCACTCTCCCAATCTCCACTCCGATTGCTGTTTTTTTCTTTTTCCTTCTCTTCTCTTTTCTCTTCCTTTCCTACAAACCACCATCTCCGTGCCCATCATCGCCTAACACCTTGGTATTGCAGTATCAACAACTCTGGAAGCTGCAATGGCTCCTCCCGACGAAAACACGACCGACAATTCGGCGGAGAATCACCTTCGTTTCGATGAGCCAAAGTTCGATACCGAAGCTGAAGGTGGTCGCAAACAATCCGGCGTTGATCAGAAGGGTTCTATTTACGCCAAACCTGATCTGGAAAACGGCGAGGAATATGCTAATCTGGTCGCTTACATCTCCTCCTACTATGAAGGTCCCCGAAGAAAGTCGGTTGTGTCAATGGAAGCTGGCGAGGCAAAGAAGCCCTGGTGGAAATTTTGGTCTCGTGGTCCCAAAGCCGAGACAGGTGGAGATGGCGCTTTAGAGATCCCTGACGACGTGAGCTATTCGTCAATTAGATTTTGGATATACGTCCTGACTGACGCGAGCTGCAGTGGCTCGAGGCCGACATTAAGCAGGGTATCTCTAACAATGAGGTTGAGAGCCGTCGCAAGAAGACCGGGTTCAATGAGTTGGTCAGTACTTGATCAGTGCGCTCTCTGCGCGGTTGATGCTGACTGACCTTTGAAAGACCACCGAGAAAGAAAACTTGTTCCTCAAGGTATGACACGAAAACACATGCAACAACCAAAAACATTTCACCAACTAACAATCCCAGTTCTTATCATACTTCACCGGTCCCATTCTTTATGGTAGGCCTGCATCCCAAGAGCATGTGGGGATCATGATTAATGAGAATCACAGTCATGGAAATCGCTGTTCTCATCGCTGCGGGTCTACGTGACTGGATCGATTTCGGTGTCATCATTGCAATCCTTCTCCTCAACGCTACCGTCGGTTGGTACCAAGAAAAGCAGGCTGCGGATGTCGTCGCATCTCTCAAGGGTGACATTGCCATGAGAGCCACAGTTGTTCGGAATGGTAAAGAAGAGGACATCAAGGCTCGTGAACTCGTTCCTGGAGATATTGTATGTTTGGGCCCTCAAATGATACATGCATGTTAGCTTACAATTTGGAGATCATCATCGAAGAAGGACAGGTCATCCCGGCTGATGCTCGATTGATTTGCAACTATGACGCCCCAGAGGCCTTCGAGGAATACAAGGAGCTGATGCGCCAAGAACTCAATGAACCATCCGAGAAGAAGGAGGGTGAAGAAGACGAAGAGGAGGAAAAGCACCATGGTCATTCATTGATTGCCGCCGATCAGTCTGCTATCACGGGAGAGTCCTTGGCCGTTGATAAGTTCATGGGTGATACGGCATACTACACCACTGGTTGTAAGCGGGGAAAATCCTTCGCTGTGGTAATTGCACCTGCCAGGACCTCTTTCGTCGGTCGTACTGCTACCTTGGTTCAAGGTGCCAAAGATCAGGGTCATTTTAAGGCTATCATGAACTCCATTGGTACTGCGCTCCTCGTCATTGTCGTGGGCTGGATCTTGATTTCGTGGATCGGTGCGTTCTACCATCATCTCAAGATCGCAACTCCGGAATTGAGCTCCAACAACCTTCTCCATTACGTCTTAATTCTTCTGGTCGTTGGTGTTCCCGTCGGTCTGCCGGTTGTGACAACTACTACTCTGGCTGTTGGTGCTGCTTACTTAGCTAAGGATAAGGCAATCGTTCAGAAATTGACCGCAATTGAGTCGTTGGCAGTACGTGGACCTACAGAGTGTGTGAATTCGAATATACTAACCACCTGCTCTAGGGTGTTGACGTTCTCTGCTCCGACAAAACCGGTACCCTTACAGCCAATCAGCTGTCCATCCGTGAACCCTACGTGGCGGAAGATGTCGACGTCAACTGGATGATGGCAGTCGCAGTCCTTGCTTCTTCTCACAACATCAAGTCACTGGACCCTATCGACAAAGTCACCATTCTTACCCTCAAGCGCTATCCCAAAGCACGAGAAATTTTGGAGCAAGGTTGGAAGACTCAAAAATACACACCGTTTGACCCGGTCTCAAAGCGTATCACCTGCGAATGTTCATGCGATGGTCACAATTACATTGCGGCAAAGGGAGCACCAAAGGCTATTCTCAACCTTTCGGAGTGCAGTCCAGAGACATCGGATCTGTTCAAAAACAAGGCTGCAGAATTCGCTCGTAGAGGTTTCCGGTCCCTAGGTGTCGCTGTTAAAAAGGACAATGAGCCTTGGGAGCTACTTGGAATGTTGTCCATGTTTGATCCTCCTCGTGAAGATACCGCTCAGACCATCGCTGAGGCCCAGTTCCTTGGTCTTCAAGTTAAAATGCTTACAGGTGACGCTATCGCTATTGCGAAGGAAACCTGCAAGATGTTGGCTCTTGGTACGAAAGTCTACAACTCCGACAGACTGATACACGGTGGCCTTAGCGGAACAACACAGCACGATCTTGTAGAGAGAGCAGATGGTTTCGCCGAAGTCTTCCCCGAACACAAGTACCAGGTCGTTGAAATGATTCAACAGCGAGGACATCTTACTGCCATGACAGGTGACGGTGTCAACGATGCGCCTTCTCTCAAGAAATCCGACTGTGGTATCGCCGTAGAGGGAGCCTCCGAAGCCGCTCAAGCTGCCGCCGATATTGTCTTCCTTGCACCCGGTCTGAGCACTATCGTCAGTGCCATTAAAATCGCAAGACAGATCTTCCAGCGTATGAAGGCTTACATTCAATACCGTATCGCCCTCTGTTTTCATCTGGAAATCTACTTGGTTACCTCAATGGTCATCATCAATGAGACCATTAATGTTGAACTCATCGTCTTCCTTGCTCTGTTCGCCGACTTGGCAACTATCGCTGTGGCCTACGACAACGCTCATTTCGAAGCTCGCCCTGTGGAGTGGCAGTTGCCTAAGATCTGGGTCATCAGTGTTACCATGGGGGCTCTGCTAGCACTCGGTACTTGGGTCATCCGCGGCTCTATGTTCCTTCCCAATGGAGGTATCATCGAGAATTTTGCCAGCGTTCAAGAAGTCCTTTTCTTAGAAGTATCCTTGACTGAGAATTGGCTGATCTTCGTTACTCGTGGTGGTCAAACCTGGCCTTCTTGGCAACTCGTTGCTGCCATCTTTGGTGTCGATGTCCTCTCAACTTTGTTCTGTGTCTTTGGATGGCTCTCCGGAGAAGGCTATGCCTCAGATCCTCGCGACCGCGCCAACCTTATGGCCAATGGTCGTACGAGCGTTGTGACTGCCGTTGTCATCTGGGCTTACTCGATCGGTGTCACTGTAAGTCTAGGCTCGTTGCGGATGGTCTACCATTTCTACTAATTCTGTCCTTTCTAGATTGTCATTGCTATCATCTACTATCTGATGAACCAGATCGCCTGGCTCGATAACCTCGGCCGCAAGAGCCGTAGCCGCAGCGATACCCAGATGGAGAACATTATCGGTCACCTCAGCAAGGTGGCGATCGAGCATGAGCGCGACGACAAGGGTGGTAGCCGTTGGCACTTGGGCACGAGGGCTACCGAGGCCGAAATGGACGAGTAGAAGAAGCGCACCGCACAAGGGGATCAGACGTGCGTGCTATTTAGATTGCCGCAGTCTGAGGAGTATTGGCAGGGGTGGTCGCTTATCTTTCCTTTTTCCTTCCTGACCTCCTATTCTTGTCTATGCAGTGGATACAACCTAAGATACACCAAGGCTAAACACCAAAAAAGACGGTTCGACTGGAATCAATCGAATTCTTGCGTGCCAAAACAAAAGGCAGGTTGCTAGCTAAAGTAAAGCTCAGAGTATGAAATCAGACCGATCAGTGTAATTCCTATCATACATATTATGTCCATCAACCCAAAATCAGAAATGTACTATCTGACGGTGCACTTTGGTTCCCCTGAGTGAAGTAAACGGTTCCCAAATGTATCGCAGTAAACCATCCGCTCTGAGGCCCTCCGTGCCTATCCAAGCCATTGACTGATCGCTTTGGGTAGACTGGGTCGAATTTGGAGCGCAGTGAGTACAGCTCTGCTCAGACGTCTGATAGGTTCAAAGAGAATTTGGAGTGGTAGAGTATAGTGCGAAGCATGAGTCAGTGTCTTACTTATATGTACTTTCCTTAGCAACTTCAGTAATCGTATGAATGCTATCTTGAATGTTTGATTCACGAAGAGAGAGAGAAAGGAAGAAAGGTTTCGGGAGAGATACATCAGACGCTTAAACTTTGCCATACTCTAAGCTGATTTAGAAACCACAAGTACCTTACTCAATTCACTGTCGACCGATTTTAATTCCCCCCTCACCGCTTGTAGACGGTTTCTTGGTATCCTGCTAATCCTTGCTACATGACAGCAAACATGGCTTTGAGTGTTCAAAGCAAAATACTCAGAACATCTCAGTCGTCCTAGATTCCTCCAGTCTACCCGGAGCTCCTCCTAAATCCACCGAGACGACATGCAGAACACGGTCTCTCCGAGCCGACATCTTTCGCCAAAACGCAAGCGTTCTGACCAAGATTCGCTGCTCGATGATGCTCCATCTCCGTCTCGCCTCAGGACGACCAATCTCCCAACGAGGCCTCTTCTCGAGCACGAGTACTCTGTTGAAGGCAGCCCAAGAGCAAACGTTGCGGGGCATCTTCAAAAATTGAACTTGCAGGAACAGAGTCCAGGGTCAAATTTGGATTTGGGTATGCCTCTCGAGTCTCGTGTGAATCGCTCAGCGACTGGTCTTCAAACCGACAACTTCAATCCGAATATCATTCTGCCGAACTCGGCATACAGTGCTCCAATGACCCCGCCACCAAATTCCAGCGGCCTCTTTGCATCATGGGCACCGTCTGGCCCACAAGATAAAACCTCTGTGATACCACTCGAGATTCCAGAAACACCTCGATTACGCCCTGTATCCTCGCCCACACCGCCCCCATCAATGAAAAAGTCAAAGTCGCCTCCTCCTCTATCTCCGACGCTGTGGTGGCATGACGAAGAGATTACGGGTCACAATCCCAATGATCCTACTGATGACGGCTACGGTATCAATGGGGTTGGGTTTCTACCGACACCAGCAATAGCCGATGCTCGAGCGGAACGGCGGAGAAAGCAGATTGCAGAGTGGAAAAACAGAGAAGCCAGGGAGGCGAGACAAAAGAGGGGTGACAGGCGGAGAAGGAGAGATCTGGAGTCTATATCCTCCGGCAATGGCACTAATCAAGGGAAGCCTGGCGTGAAGACCAAAAACAGTAGGAAGGTTCGATTTCTGGAGATTTAGGCACAGCATAGAAGCGTTATCGAGTTTACGCATCGGCCACTATGAGCATTAACGTTGGGCGTTTTCGTTTGGATCATTGGCAACTTCACGAGGCGAATGACAGCGAAGGCGTACAATTGGAAATTTTCCATCCAACAACATCGACTCATGACATTGGGCGACCAGGTTTTTGCATTGGCTCATATCACTCACTGTATATAATTATAACTCATGCACAATTTCTCTCACAAATTCAAAGTAACATCAAATGAAGGCTGTGGACGAGGACAATGTCAATTTAGGGCTTGAGAATAGGGCTCAGCCAATCCGGCAGACTCTAAAAGGATGCACCTCTTCTCCGCTTCCTTTGCTTGACTCAAACAACTTTGGGATAGAACAAAACATTCTTCTTGCGAGTTCGTGGAACTTTTGAAATTCTCTGGATCAGACATCTCTAACCGGCGGACCCATTACTTCCATTGGCCATGGCCTCCCTCCATGGAAGCGTAGCCCACCTCTTGCCCCAGACGTATAAACGTATGGTGTCCACATGGTTAGAAGAGGATTGTCCAAGCTTTGATTACGGCGGTTTTGTCGTAGGAGGGTCGATAGCGGAGGCAAAGCTCCTTGGGAAGAGTCCGGGCATGGTCGCTGGGGTGCCCTTTTTCGATGAGGTTTTCAAACAGCTGGACTGCACGTATGACCTCCTACCATTTATCCCGCCCAGCTCTTCATTCCCTCAACTTCTCTTCAAGACCTCGCAGCTAAGCCAAAGATGTCAGTGTCGAATGGTACATAAGTGAAGGCCATTCCTTCGCTCCAATTACCCATTGTGCCACAGTCCGAGGTCCAGTCAGACAGATCCTCCTCGGAGAGCGAGTAGCCCTCAACACCCTTGCGAGGTGCTCAGGTATAGCTACCAAGTCCGCCCGCATGCTCTCCCTCGTCCGTGATGCAGGCTACTCAAATATTCTGGCCGGCACTCGCAAGACCACTCCAGGGTTTCGTCTCGTCGAGAAGTATGGTATGCTCGTTGGCGGTTGTGATACTCACCGCATTGATCTCAGCGCTATGACCATGCTCAAAGATAATCATGTCGTAGCCGCCGGTAGCATCACCCGTGCCGTCAAAGCCGCACAAGCCGCTGGAGGCTTCGCAATCAAAGTAGAGGTGGAGTGCCAGAGCGAGGCTGAAGCCGACGAAGCCGTAGCAGCCGGTGCTGATGTGGTTATGCTTGACAATTTTACTGGGGAAGGGGTCAAAGTAGCCGCAAGGGGCCTAAAGGAGAGGTGGAGAGGAAGGAGAGAACTCCTGATTGAAGTCAGCGGTGGCTTGACCGAAGTTAACGTTGCAGAATTTGTTTGCAACGATGTGGACGTGATAAGTACCAGCAGTATCCATCAAGGTGTGCCGCACGTGGACTTCTCGCTAAAGATTGCTCAGTGAGGAGAGCCCGTAAAAGGAGTATCCTACAACGAGGTCTCAGCACAGAAGACGCTTTCCAAACTTAGGCTTCTAAGCGCTGGCGATAATCTAGAAGGTACTCTTGTTGCATTGCTCTGGTCTTGAGGATGGTGCAACATAGGTGAATCGCCGATCTGTATTCAGGTAAAATCCATTGAAAGATATCCTGCTTGCCTCGGCTTATATCTTTAGATTACAACCTGCAGTGGCTTTCGATCCTTTCCCTCCTCTCACTATCCTAGGCGTCCAAGTACTCTCTAAAGCCATCGTCAGTCAACGAGTTTGAGTTCAGCAATCATGTGTAATATTTGATCGACACTCACCCATCACTTAAGGTACATAAGCACGTAAAATGCTAACGCGTGTGAGTGTTCGAGCAGCAGCAGCAGCTCAGACCTTGGCACTTGACAGCATAATTTAAGCTATCGTGTGCAACAGCTTCAGCTGCGTTTGCCAGTGAAAGTCGTCGCTCATCATCTGATCTGCAGGAGTGTTGGCGTCGAGCATTGCATAACAACATCGGGCTTGTCTTGCTGTTGGTTGTATATCCAGCTGTGCATGATCGTCTTGGTTGGCGCCTTCAAAAATGAGATAAGGGAAGACTAGCCAGGCATAAGGGGAGACTATCACGAAGGGTTGGCAGGGTGCCATAAGAGTATCGAGGTCGTTCGAGCTTCTTGACGACCCTACTGCACCCTGGGACTTGTTCTGTGAGAACAAAGAGTGAAACCAGTCGTTATCCCTGTCGAATGGTTGGCTGCAGCGAGACGGCTGGCC
Organism: Usnea hakonensis; assembly: GCA_013423325.1. Taxonomy (NCBI): domain Eukaryota; kingdom Fungi; phylum Ascomycota; class Lecanoromycetes; order Lecanorales; family Parmeliaceae; genus Usnea; species Usnea hakonensis. The sequence goes on along the minus strand of BLJB01000242.1, from coordinate 14,228 downwards.
GAATCCTTTGAAAGTGGAGTCAATCAAAGCGATGCCTGTTGATTTCGACTCTCCGTCTCAGTGTAAGCTTGCATCTGCAGCTTCCGCATCGCCTCTCCCATCATTGTCTACGTGGCAAAGCTGGTACCAATTGCGATGGCGAGATATCTCCGCACTTGGCAGCAAAGACACCTCAATCATTGCCCTTCATGGCCTGGTCCCGTTGTACTACGACATGGGAGGGCGATTTAGATTGAACCCCCACCTCAGCTGAGAACATTCCGTGCCCGAAAGAGCGATAGACTAATCATACCTTCTCATTCCAACGGCAGTGCCGGAAGCACAGGTCGAATTGCAGACCGCTATTGACTTCTGGATGCGATTCCCGACCACGGAGATGAGCTCATGCGGGCGTAGTGCAGAACTCAGATTCGACTAGCCACAATAAGAGGGTCAATCATGGCGACCTTCACCCCTATTAGCCCATAAGGATAACCGGGGGGGGGGGGGCTGGGCTGAGCTCGTCTCTGGTCCGACAAGTCGAAGCTAATCACTTGACACCATTTCTCTACTGCCGGTGACTACCCTTGCTTGCATGTTATATGGCTTTTGCACCAACGGACGGCGCCGTCTGCATGGCTTAGAGCCATTAGTCCCAACGAAATGCCTCATGTATCTTGCTGACCAAGGAGATGGAGATGAAGAGGAAGTGATCTTCCCTCTTCAGAAGCTTCGAGACCGAGCTGGTGCATCTTGTGCCGCAAGCACGGGCATGCCGGACCTACTCACCGCCTTCGAGAGACGATAAACTAGAAAGAGCGCCAGAAAAAGGATCGCATAATGTACCATGCTTATCAGAGGTACTATACTGTTGGAGGCAGCTTCTACGTCTACAGCTACCAGCATCGCTGCAAGTAAGATTTCCAACTCTCCTCGCCACCCCACGCACCGCACCGTCCAGAAGGTTCCAGCTGTTTCGTACCAAACATATGCATACGATGATACGACGGTATGGTCTCCTAAACCATTTTGTTACGATGCGCTATACAGACAGAAGAGGCAGCTGGTTACAAAGTTTGTGGTACTACAAGGATTGGAGATTAGGGTCTAAGTGCAGCATGCCCATGTAGTTGGCTTGCGAGAAGAAAGTTGGAGATGCAGCAGCAGGGGGATTTCTTTGGGATGGGGCATGTCGGCGCGATGTTGGAGTACGATGAACTTTTACTACGGCGACTCCTTGTCGCGATGGTTGCACTGAGCTTGAGGAAAGACGAGACAGGCTTGAGGCTGATGGGATGAATCTAGATGGGAAATGTACGTATATATAGCCATCCAATATCAGATCTCTTCGTATCCATCTGGGAATAGGGCCAGCGTCGCATGTGCACTCCTGAATTAGCCTAGGCTCCTGAGACATAGCCTCCGACAGAGCATGACGGGAGAATGGATGATAATATCTTGCGCGTGTGATATTGGGGGTGAATGACCTGCTTTGTTTTACCATACTACACTATACTATACTCTGTTGTGCTTGTGCTCTCTCGGGTTCAGAAACTCGGTTTTTTGTGTTCCGAGCTTGGCCGACTAAAATTAGCGCGTGCATAAAAAGGTAAGGTAGGTATTCACGCGCCTTATTTGCAGCCGTATCCGTGTCCCGTCTCCGTAGATTCCGTAAGATAGGGTCATTGCATCAGATGTGTAGAATGATGTTTAATTCACTCATATCAAAATAATTGAGGCAAGGGTCAGTACTGCGCACGGTTATTTCGCTCGCTCGTTCGCTCGTTCGCTCGTTCGGAAGAGAGGGTTCGGATATCTCGGTGCTCTAAACGGTTCTTTTTTTTAGGGGGGGGGTTTTATGTGAGGTGTTAGTGTGCCTCGGTGGCGCAGTATTGCTAGTAGAGGAGGTAGTTTCTAGATCGTTCGGGGGGGTTCTGGGCTGTTCGAGACGGGTGTTTTTTCGTATGTTTGGGAAAGGGTTTTTGTGGATTGGGTTGGGTTGGGTTTGTTATGGGTGGAGGCGGGATGTGGGGTGGGAGGAGGACGAGGACGAAGGAGGGATTTTGGTTTGTTGTATTGTATTGTATTGGAGTCGGACGAGGTATAGGGTGTTCTATATGATGTAGCTAGCTCTCCGGCTACTTCAGATCGTAGTGTGTATACGCTTTGAATCCAGGGTGTTATCGTCGTTGGTTGATGTTTGATGTTTGATGGGGACTGGGAGTCGGAGACGGAGGGTTTGGGAGGGTTTTTGTGTTTTTTTTTTGGGGAGGGGGGGAAGGGAGGATTGATTTGGTGGTTGTAGGTATGTTTGGATTGGTCGTGGGTGCGTGGGTGGATTGGATATATGCTATGCTACGCTATGCTCTTTTATCATGTGGTGTGCAGTCGGTCTACACTCGATGCATCGAACCTTTTCTCAAACTGCTCCACTGCCCACCCCAGACCATCGCCACATCACCCCCTCCACGCTCTATACTGACTCTTAGCACCCCAAACCTCTCCCCTCTTCAACAGACACTGTCCCCTCCACTCACTCCGCTGCGCATCCACATACCGCGACGGCTCCACCGCAATCCCAGCCCTCGCTCCCTTCGCCGCAATCTTTTCCCCGCTGCTGCTCTCCAATTCCGGCACGTCAATGTGCTCTCCCGTGTAGAATTGAAAGGCAGGCTCCGTGCTCAGGATTTCCAGGTGCAGTTTCGTACCGGGATGGGATATGCGGACGAGGGTGCGGAGCGGTAGGTTGCGCGTGTCCAGGGGGATTATTTTAGGCGGGTCGAGGACGAAGCAGTCATCGAAGGATGGGGAAGATCGGCCGAGGAAGAAGAGGGTGTTTGGTTTGGGCGCGGAGGCGTGGGCGGTGATTTCGCCCGTGGGGACGGAGTTGGAGTCGAGGGCTAGGTGTTGGTCTGTTGAGAGGCTGATGGCGTGTCCCTCGATAGTCTTTGAGTTGGGGTTCAGGTTGAAGTAGCTGAGTGGTCGTGGTCAGATATGGCGTTTTCTTGTGAGTGTAGCAGGCTGGGAAATGAGAGCCTTACCTGTGATTCGTGACACCGACGACGGTCTCCTCACATTCATCGCCTACAAATTCGACTTGATACTCGACGTCCAAAACCGTTTGGTCATCTTCCTTGCCCGCAGTGTACCAAACCTTGCACTCCACGGTGCCAGGGTATCCTTCTTCACCATCATTACTCAGATACGTGAATTGTACCCCCTCTTTCCCATTTCGATTTACTGGTACAGGACCGTGGAAGTCTTTCTTGCCCCAGCCTTGGGCGCCACCGTGCAAACAATTCGGTCCGTCGTTGGAATGTAGGGAATATGTTTTGCCATTGAGATGGTGTATCCGAGCGTCTTTGACGCGGTTGGTTGTCCGGCCAATGGTCTCGCCAAAGTAGGGGGCATTGTGTGATTTGTAGAATTTGGCTTCTGGGAAACCCAAGACTATGTTGTGACCGTCAACTTTGAATTCTTGAATGGCGGCTCCTTGGGCGATGAAGGTGAAAGCAGACTCATACGATTGGGAGGACATTGCGGGAAAGATATCGGTCATGCGGATTAGTCTGGGGGGTTATGCAGAGGTCTTGAAACGGTGAAGGCTAAATGTCGGTTCAAAGGCGCATAGTGTGTAAAAGTGTGATGAAGCAAGAATGATTGGATTGTTTGAAAATGGTTAAAGGGTGAGATAGAGTTTGTGATGGGATTATTGCATACTTACTTACTCACTCGTAAAGCACCGTACTTTACTATCTTGCATACTTTAAGGTACGAGTACCTTTAAAGCACTCCACTTCACTTTCTTGGCATGTTGCAGCTTGGCGGTTGCTGGCGTCATCGAATCAACAAGTGCGGGGTTGAGTGCGAGGCGTGGGAAATCAAAAAACAACGCCAAATAAAAGTACTCGTATCTTATCGGGCACTTGCACTTGCCAACGGTCGACCCTGATTTAAGCTTTCCGTCGATCACCTGTCAAAGAGACTTCACCTCCTCAAGTCAAACCTCGTGCAGCCTGCGCGTCAACAACCACAACTGTATCCTCATGCACACTGCAACAAGCCCAAGAAAGACAGGAAATAAAAAGAGAGAAAAGAACAAGAAGACAAATCAGAAAGACAAAATAGTGCTGCGCCTGAATGGTTGGAGTTGGGACTGTGCCCTCTGGGAATCCTGGAGGGAGGATGAGATGGACGGAAGAAATAATCCAGATCATGCTTCCCCAACCCCACCCGATGATAGAAAGGCGGTAAACAGATTCCACTGACATGCTTGAGGCGCGGGATCCAATGGTGTATAGGGTAACCGATGGTGTATGTACCTGTATTATCTCGATTCTTGGCGGTTAACTCCTGGACTCAATCAAATCATGAAACCTGCACTCATGTCTTCCCGGTGTAGATTTGTGTACAGATAAACCATAAAATAAATACATAAACCATCACGATAAAACAGGATCAAGCCCCAGAGATCCAATGCCGTCGTCGTCGTTCCATGCAGACATTGGTAAACAAGGATTGCCTTTCGGTTGCATCAGGCCCATTCCGTTATATGCTAATGCCGCGTTATAGTTGTAGTCTATGTCGGACACATAGCGGGACGATGACTGTATCCACGACTGACAAGGCGGCTGTAGCGATGCTGGGTCTAAGCTCATGCAAGGCGCTAGATTCAAAGATGATTCGGGGAATGTCATCGGCGTATCCTCTTCCGGACTCTGCATTGGAGGAGTCGGTTGATAGTGCGTTGCCGAAAACGCCTTTTCAAAAGGCCTGGACATAAAAGACTCAAAGTTGGGACTGACGGGACTGAACTCTGATTTGGTGGTTTTCGGTGTTGGATATGCGTGCTCTTCCTCTTTGACCATCATCTTCTGCCGCAGGGCATCCGTGTCTTCTTCAAATGTATCATAATTCCCCTGATCGTCCAACTTGAGCAACCCCAGGCGGTCAAGAATATCATGGGTGAGCGGAATTCCTTTGGCAGTTTTCTGTAGCGGAGGTCCGGGCCAGGGTCTCCTGTTCAGATTTCGGTCGTACAATTCTTGCAGCGCATTGACTAACTTATCTTGCTGCTGCTCCAGCATCTCCACGTAACTGACGCAAGGAGATCAGCATCAACGGCCAAAGGAGTAGCGATAATCGCTCACCCTTTGGGATAGACCTTGTCGTGCGATTTCTTCCGCTCCCCAAACACACATATGGCATTATCTGATTGACATCGATTGCAAGGACTTGCGCCGTCACACTGTAGGAGTAGGATGAGCTTGAGAGCCTATCCAAAAACCACCAGTGCGATGAATACTGACTTTTGACTTTTTCAGCCTGCATCGATCGCACGCCTTGCATACTCTCTTGCGGGTGTTAGTCTCTTCGTCCTCGGGTGAAGAGTGCGTATCCCTCGGTTGCATGGTCATGTAAAACTCAGGCCGTCAAGGTAGAAAGTCGTGATTCAGACTGGCGTCTAAATGGGATTATGTTAGGATAGTGGACAGAGGAGCTGGTCGTATAAATTCAGAGACAGTGCTAAGAAGAGGTATGGTTTGCAAAATATGCCAGACGTATTTGGAGTAGTATGAAGGCCGTGAATGAACTAGACTAATGCAGCATAAAGTAAGCGAACACGTCAACAAGCGTGGAGGAGAGGGCAGGACATCCGTCATAGTGCCACCGGGGGGCAAGAGGGTGGAGGAATGGGTGAATATAAATGCAAGGAAAGACGAGAGATTATTATCAGGTAGTCTTGTCAGCAGGCTGCAGGCCATTATTAAGGCCCTTATTAGATACCTTATGCCGTTCCGCACATCTTCCAACGGAACGACATGTACCGTAACCCTGGTTTGGTAACTTTCCCATTTGATCAAAGTATCAATATTAATGCTTTTATTTATTTTGGATTATTTATCATTTTTTTAGTCGGATCGGGGATAAAAACTCTCCACCTCCACCACTGTATCTTGGCGATTGATAAAGTACCTCAGGTACTTTACTTTACTGGTGTTACCTTGGTTTAGTTGGAGAATCCTTCATGTATTTTTAAGTCCGATATCGAAAATGGCAACCGAGGTTCTCAGTCTTGATCAGTCTTCAGCAGTCTTCAAGTCATCGGGTCCGAGGAATTTGCAGTCAGCGTGTGTTAGATAACGCAATGTATTATTATCTCCATGTAGGTAAGGTAGTTTTAGGTTGCAAGCATTCCATGCGTTAAGTCCATCCGAAGTGGAGGTGCAGGGGCAGTAGGCGTCAAATTCGAGTAGTTTGGCTGGGATGGCTTGAAACCTTTTCGAGGCTGAAAGCGTGAAATACGGGTTGATGGCGGTGTGATAGGGAAGAGCCAATGCCTTTTGGGAGGGGGGTGATTTGATCTATTGATTGGGGGGTATCGAGAGCGAAAAGAAAGGTACGAGTAGGTACATCTATCTGCGAGACAAGGGGAGCGGCTTTGACAACCAACTTTTACCTTTACTTTAGCTTGTAGTGTAGGGTTGTAGGGATATAGATTACCTTGACCTCCGTAATGATGTACGTATTATTTAAAATACTAAGTATACCTCTAGCTTTGCCTTCTATTATTACCTTATTGTTAAGGTAAGGTATTATTATTATTGATGGGGCTTTTCGCATGTGGTGGCAGTGGTGGAAGGAAAATTGGATCAGGACCCTTCAGTCTAAGTATTTAGCTCCGGCCTCGGCCTTGTTTTCTACCGACAAGCCTACCTTAGGCCTTTATTTTTTTGCCACCCTCGGGTTGTTGGAGAGCACGAAGACGAAGAGTCAGGATGAAGAAAATAAATTTTGATTGTTTGTTTTCATAGCCCCCGAAGATGACCAATTGCAAATCTATGCAGCAGAAAAATCTCTCACTTTCTTCTTCTTCTTTTTCACTCATTTGGCATCCCCCATGAATGATGACTCCCCATTGCATACTCCTAGATAGATATTTCCCTCTCATAATTCAGACATCCGATGACTCTATCATCAACTCATCTCAATGAGAAACGCTTTTCAATAACAGCCATGGCTACTGATGCTAAGGGATATCTCCAGTGGAAGGAATCGAATATTGCAGGAACAGGAACGTGGGATCTCAGTGTCAGACTATCATTTCCAACCCAAATATAGCTGTCTCTCACCCAACTATCATTTGGGTTCGCTAGTGGACTTTTGCTCCTCCTGTTATCGCTGCTACTGCTGCTACTGCTACTCTTACCGCTTACTACTTCTGCGCTATATCATTACCAATCGATTACTAACCATGTTCATTCCTTCCTCGTCGTGCCTCACAACCGTCATCTCTAATCACTGTCTCAGGAAAGTTGGTTCAAGACCGAGGCAACTCCCGTCATGGTTTGATGCAACATCTCTGAGATATCGAGCTTGTGTCTCGACAGTATTCTTCCTGCACTATTCTCACCGCCCTGGTCCTGGGCTGCATATGGCACTCGTCGAAATTAATCGTTCCCGACTCCGAATGTAACGTCGAATGAACATATCGGCAAGGTCAACGTATTTAGGACAAACCTTGACTGAGGTCTTCTATTTCAAGACCGGAATATTCCTCACTCATCACACTACCCTTGACAATGTCATTCCCATCATGCAATTCCTAATCTACTATTAAGTGTGTGCATTTACTGCACTGGTTTTGGAGCTCGTGGAGTAAGAAGCGTTGAGGGAAGTGAGAGCAATCTTAACCTTACATTCAGCTTTCATCGGTAGTTCAACGTGTTTCACTCCTGTTCACGACCGCTGCTATTCTAAGCGGGTCATTCCAAATCCGTGATTGTTGATTCGTAATGTCACCAAGCCACCAAAGGCAGAAACATGGTAACAATGGATTTGGAGCTCGTTATGACCAGATCCTTTTCGAGAGAAACTTCGGTTGAACGGACGGGTGGAGCCCTTCAAGGATGTCCGAGTTGGACGGGTGAACAACTCTACTAACTAGCGTTATCAGACTTCAAATGTTGACCCTCCTTGCGTTTGAGGGTTGGCCATTGGCCTTGCTCGCGGTGCTCGAATAGCCCCCAGCGATTAGCTGTTAACCAAGTAGTCTGCCTGGCAAAATTGTCTTTTGGACCTGGAAAAGGCCGCAATTTACGCTCCTCATGATCATGCTGGTCACGCCGCAGTCCGTAAACTTGGGGAATAAATGGCTATGATGAAAAGAGCTACTCCGCGGTCTCTTCATGTCTACGTGAGTTCCCTTTGACTCTGTATTTGTTGCCAAATATCTCAGGAGCGCTATCAAGGAAGTATAGGCCTAGGTCTCTCGCCACCGCGAGGGTCAGTCTTCGAGACCTAGATCCCGCCTCAATTGCTTTGAGCACAGACGCGCTGTCTAGGTAACGTTCTCAGTCCTTGTACATGTCACAGGGTTTCTAGCCGTTGACCATTTCTTTTCCAGGCCCTTGTTATCTTGCCAGATGCAATCACCCCTCCGATTTAGGCGGAGTAGGTGCAAAATCCAAGTAAAAATAGCAGTCTTGAGCGTTTAAATGATTTGATTCCTGCAGCTCTGATACATTGAAGACTTATGATGTCGAGTTTCCTGAAAAGCGAAACGTTTCCGCCTTGTTCCTAAACGAATATCGAGTGCATTTCCCCAATAAGAACCTGACGTTCTCCATACGCTCTAAATCTTGCGCTATTGCATGTCTCAAGCCGTCGACATTGAGAGCTACAATTCACTAGCTGAATAGTCTTAAACATCTGGTCAAGGAAGAAAGGGTTGACGTTCTTTGACAACAGTCTCGTTTCCTGAGCACATCTTCACATTTTGAACGCGAAACAGGTACCAGTCCCTGAAACAAAATTTTGGCAAAATTCCAAGACTACTGTCCAGGTGGCTCGTCTTCTTGGCTATCTACATTGAGGTCTGGCTTCGGCTAGTCGCAGAAATACAAATGCAATTGATGTATCTGGTTAAAAAGGAAGATTCGCGCTTAACAGGTGTATTCAATTGGACCATGGCGAAAGGGAAAGCAGTTGAGTAAACCTGGTTTAGGAATAACTATATCTGGAAAAGTCTCCTTCATCTTGATGAGAGCAAGTCAAAGCATGTACGATCTCCTGAAACGATTCAACATTTGCCATGGTCAAGCATTCACTGCGATAAGGTGAATGTCATGCCAGGCCTCAAGCAGGATGACATTGACTGCAGGATCATGGGGAGCAATCTTTCGAGCCGCGATTGCGCTGGGCCAATGAGCAGACACCACGAGCCTTGCTTCAATTTCACAACGGACAATTTTGGGAATGGGGCCCGGGGCTTGAGGTGCCCGTGGTCATATTCTGGTGCTGGATCAATATTCCGGATTGGTGGGAAAGAACCGTCTTCTCTGGCAAGGTATGCCGAGAACAGATCAGATGGGGTTATGAGAGAGCCTCGAGATATTCTGAGAAGCTGTGTTCTACTAATTTCTACATCTGAATGACAAGAAAAGAGGCCATGCATGTTCACTTGCCCACATTCGGGCTTCTATTATTTACTTTTGACTTTTCCAATACTAAGGTGTAAAGATCAATGAGACAACCGAATATTGACTATGGATGGCTGCCACATTTGTGAAAGATGGTAATAGTACTTCCGAACCACCTAGAGTATGCGCTGGCGCCGTGGACTTCCCAGTATGGAAACGCTTACGGATTTCTGGGGCTGGGAGCCTCCTTTTCATCCTCGGTACCCCCATAAAATCTCAAGAGTTCCTGCCGAAGAGGCTGTCAAGGTAAGCTCCCCGAGAGCTCACGGAGAGATTTGTTCTTTGACCCATTAATTCTCAGGGGGAGACTGCCTGAAGCCCCCCTTTCCTCCGGGGGCCCTCCGGGAGCTCCTACCAGAAAGGCTCTTTTTTTGGTCTACGTACTCCACGATTGGCTAGTATAATTTAATACTCTTCTTCTTAACTAATTACTTGAACCTTTCTTTCCTCCTCCTTCACCTTCTTCTTCTAAAACCTAAGACAAGCGCGTACACACCCGGCTAGCCTCCCAACGAGCCTACACTAGCTGCCATCGCAAACGAGTATAGGCACTAAGCGCGAGTATTATTCCACACGGGCGACGCACCAGGACGTACGCTCAATATGTATGTCAATTATATATCTACGGATGAGACGCCGGAAATGCTATATGGGTACGAGCCCTCCGATTCGTTGACGGATACTTGCTTGTGCCTTTGTCTTGCTTGGAGGCGGAGCGTCGCGAATTGTCTTTGTCTTCTTTGGGTTCTTTGCACTGCCCGGTGAGGGCGGCGTGGTAAATCCTCATAGACGGTCGCATACGAGAGCGCGCTACAACGTATCAAGATAACCGTTCTTTGGCGCTCGGGAGAAGAATGCTTTTGATACGTATCGGCTGGACTCACGCGGTTTAGGTGAGCCTCCTTATTAGATGATGTGGGCTATGCTGGCAGTCACATTGACTCAGTCTCCCAGTCGGGCCAGTCCCCATTTTTGGTACCAAGTAGCGTTCCCTGCATTACCGCTACCAAGACGTCAGCGTACATTTAGCGTATTTCTTGGTGGAACAATATCCTGTTTATAATGATATTTTTTTCACGAAACGCTATATTGTTATAGCGAGTATTGACTGTATAAGGAATATTGATAATTAACCCCATTCAATATGACCCCTGTTATTAATTTTGAGCCCTAAATCCAGTATAGCCGCAGGCCTAATACTTAGGGGGTGGCTGAGTCAAGCAGTCACAGTCCAAGTAGCAGGACTTATTTCGCAGACGAGGATACAGCTTACGCCATTTCGTCCATAGACGAGACTTTTGGGCGCCATCGGGTATTGTCATTGGTCTGGTAAAGCACTGAAACCACATAGACGTGAGGTAGCCATATTTGAGTAAGTCTGTTTGTTTTGTACATAAACCAAGACACTTGGAATACATCTTCAACCCTCATCCGCTCCGGAAGTCCAGAAAAGGTCTTCCACGATGCAGTTCTTCGGCACCCCTGCTGGCATTCTGCTCCTGACATTCCGCCTGACCTCAGCACACACTTTCACCTCCGCATTGCCTTCAGCTCCTTCAAATTCCACCGCTCTCAATTTGTTGGGTTTGCCAACGTGAGTGGACCCGCTCTTCTCGTCCATTTTGACAACTGATGATGAAGCAAGTGCTGGCAATGATTCGTCGTCAGGATCCAGTGATCTATCCATCCCCACGATTCCAGGTTTTCAGATGGAGACGATATATTCCTCCCCCGTGTGGCGATTCAGGGAATATGAAATGTGCGACAACGTGATATCGGCGATGCTCCAGTTTTCAGGACGCTCTTGGGAGGCTGTCATTGAATCCATCGATGTCATTACGCGTCCCGTTTTCAGCTGCGAGCTCATCTCGACTAAGTATCCGCAATATCGGCCGAGCCGGGCGAGGAACAAACACGTGATCCTAGCGCTCTATGCCCTCGGTCGGGACTTTGCTCGGGCACAGCGCTGGCAAAAAGTCTTTGGATTCTTCTATGTCGACCTAGATTGCATCGGGCTCGTCGGCATACAGCAGACTCCTTCAGAGACACTAGGTAATGTCAAGAGCGCGAGCGAAAACGGTCACAGTCGTATCGGACAGAACTCAACGTTGGCGGATGTGACGGGTGTTTTCACCGATCCCGACGACACCAATTTCCAAATACATTACACCAGGCACATGGGAGAGAGCATAGATCGCGTCGATGTTTTCCTGACCTTCATCGACGCCCTGGCGAATGCAATCTCCCATGATGCCTCCGCGACGCGAGCCAGGGTCAACAGTACGAACGACCTACCGAGCGCCTTGCGTCTGCAGATTAGGAGCGCCAAGAGAAACTGGCGCCCAATACTTCGCTGGGGCCAGTGTGTACGGGCGATAGGGCTTTTGTGGACAAGTCTCACCGGGGCCTACGGGTTCTTTGACGCTCTGACTTTTTCAATAGAATATGCCGGCGAGAAAATAGGCTTTGGCTCTTTGAGGGAAGACGGACCGGCTGGCGGCGGAGGGACCATAAGTAGTGATAAACGAAGTTCTTTTTGACATGAATGATGATACAAGTGGACTTTCCTTTCAACGCTGACAGAGAGGTAAATATCGTCTGACCTTGCCGGCTCGAACCATTTACTGATTGTTTGACCCTTTCTGAAAGCGTTCTAATCACCGATTTGGCCGATGCTTGCACTTCTATCACCAGTGGCCGGGCCAGGTAGCTGACTTGTCATCCGAGCATCTTCTCTAACCTCTGCAATAACGGATTTGCGAACGTCTTCGAATTTTTACAATGACACCTTCCAAACAACCCTTTCCCACGGCCGATGAAGTGTCGCTATACAAAGTCATCTAATGCTTTCCCCAGTCCCAAACCCCCGCGCCACCGCCACGACAGCTCTTCGCGCATACCAGAAAGCCGCCTCCGCGTGCTCTCGTCGCAGAGCGGGTCATCTCTCCCTCAGGTCTATCGCTAAGCGTATGAGGCAGCCAAGCGCGGTGAAGGTAGAAATTCTGACTTGGACGCATCAGCCATCCTCGGCCTCCTTATCCCTCGCGTGAGCGTTGCACCGTGTGTTCATTCAGCTCCGTATAGAATGACAATGGCCATCTCCAATTTTTTTCGCAGTCTGCGAGACTAGAATAAGGATAGAGAGAGGGAGGTGGTGGTGGCATATCTCTCTGCGGAATACTAGTGCCTGGGAGATTCAAAAGTATTGAAGTCTTGAACGGACGTAGTACGTAGTACTCTCATATCTTCGTGACATTGTGATTTCGTTTGTTCCAAGCGATGAAAGCTCGGCAATATCCAGAAAAGATAATTAAACGCCGGAAAGACCTCCTTGACCTGCTATATGGCTGGCTAACCCAATTGTATATACACATGGTATTGACAAATATCGAGAGAATCGCTGACAAGAAAGAGTAATGCGATGAATCCATCCAAAAAAGGGGATGATGCGGTTCCCAAAAAGCAAATTGCCAACATCGTGGCTTGAACTTTGCCATCTCCATGCCTATTCATCTCAATTTTCAAAAAATCGACCTCAATTTAGGTCTTGACATCTTGCAGCAGCGTTTTAATTCAAAGCCTGCGGGCCCCGAACATCCTCTCAGGCTGCCGTCGTTCTCACCGCCAGTCTCCCTGCCGGCCTCATGTGTAACTTCTTTGGCTCCGAGAGAGGAGCTGGAAGCAGACTGGCTCCTGATTCCTTGTTTGTCGGACAGATCATCACATGCGGAAGCCTCCTTCCGGCGTGCGACACCGCCCCCCTTCTCCCGCCTCGAGTTTCCAACCCCTGACGCAAATTTAGCATATCCAAAATCGATGAGATTCCTTGGCAAAATCCATTCAGCCCCATCCCCACCAAATTATTAGCGTACCCTATATAAAAAATCAGAAACATTACTCTACACTATTGTAGATACTATCCTTAGTCTATAACTAAAGCTATTAAAGCTCTTATATAGCCTAAATACGAATACGGAGGTATTATAATACCTCGAAATACTACGAACTCTCGCTAGATAGCTCCTAGTACTTAGGGGCCTTCGAATACCTCTTAACCTTATTACTATAAGGTCTCTAAGGTCTCCTTTAAGAACGAGTAGTATAATACTATAAGTAAGTAGGGTAATATAACTACGGTAAAGACTATAGTAGCGAATAAGACCTTAAAGAAAATGTTAGCGCCTAGCGCTATCTGGTTAATAGCGTATACCTAGTAGGGGTAGTATAGTGCTATTATTAGGGCTACTAGAACCCCTACGACTATTAACCGCTAGGGGGGTCCCGTAACTAGTAACTTTATAGCGGGGTAGTACTTAGTACTAATATATTAAATTAGTACCTCCCGGGTAATTTAGAAATTCTTTAGAAATTAGTTCTAATATATTTAATATTATATTATTAAACTACTTTTATAATTATTATATTTTTATATCTTTTATCTACTACTTTCGCTAGTATACTATTAGCGGAGTTAGTTTTAATAATTCTAATCTCTCTATCTTTTAAAGGAAAAGGTCTAGAAATAATTATAATATCTCCCTTAATAAATTTATCGAGTAAGTAGCGCGATAGTATAAATTTAGATTTAAATAATAAATAGATTTTTAACTAGAATAAGGAGGACTATCTTATTAAATTTAAAAAGAAAAATTATTATCTATAATAAAATATTAAGATTATAAGGCGATCTACCTAAGAATTTTCTGAAAAGATGAAGTACAACAACCAACATGAAGAGACGCCATTCACGATAGGTGGGGAACCAGG